>JABFFG010000209.1:0-69808 GCA_013623685.1 Fusarium transvaalense
TTTTTTTTTTTTTTTTTTTGTTTTTTTTGTTTGTTTTTTTTTTTTTTTTTTTTTTTTTTTTTTTTTTTTTTTTGGCTTGCTTCCAGCTGTAAATCTGCGTATTTCTGATCTTTTAGATAAAATTGTATTTGTTGTTCCTCCTTGGCATCAATATTGATTGAATCAATGGCCGTGAATCGCTTTCAATCGCTGTTACCGTTGCTGATGCGACACTGAACTTGTCATCACGATCATATCCCATCGCATCATCGATTCGACGACCTGCTTCGTTCACAGATGTTCAAGACAACATCTGGACTTGTTCTGGGCCCTCTCGCTAAGAAATGAACGCGCATGGTTGACGAGCACGGAGAGCGTTCGTATGGTATTCCGCTTTGTATCATCGATGCTATCGCCGATGCGCCATGGTAGAGATGAGAAAAGTTGTTGGTGTTGAGGCGCGATGGCTAGCTTTAGCTTCGATACGTGGAACCAAGTCTTGTTTGTCTCGATCAAGATTGTATCGGGATTTGGGGAAATGGGGCTGCCTGTTCTCCACGCTTTATTTTTGTCGCTGGTTGAAGGTACAGTAGTACTCTGTAACGTCTGAGACAAGGATCTAGGTTCCGTTGGTCGGCTTGTTCCTAGAGCAGACGTATCGGAAAGTGCATCGAGATATTGGATAGGCTGTAGCACTGTGCCTGAGGTCTAGACCCAGCATCGTCACTAGTGACGTTTGTGGGTTATGAGCTGAGCTTAGCTGCCCTGTGCGATGGTGCCTGTAACTTCTGTTGATATTGATTGATTGATGGCAATTGATCTCGATATGCATGATAATTGCTGTATTCGATCAATTCACCATATGTTTGATGTAACGCGTACTGCACTGTACTGTATTTAGAAGATGATGTTTCTGCCCATCTCGCAACTGAATCAGATCTCGTACAGCATACCATGTCAGATAAAATATCAATGACGGCAGCTGTTGCCAGATTTGTGAGACTAGCAAGGGAGGGACCCTGATTGTCATCGATTCCCAAGCACTGTCAAGATCGGCAGTTTTTGGTCTTGGACCCTTTGCTGTTTTTGGTTCCTTGTCTTCGAAACTGTCATCGAGATGACTGTCAACTTGACGTCTGATGACTGGATAATCTCAGGTACCATGGCTACTATCTGCCAATATGAATCGTGTTTTGTTGCAAACTCGAATATTGTTTCCCTAGATGCGCAGAAGATATTCTGAGAATAGGAAGTTGTTATGAAACCAACCATCTGCGATATCGATTGACGGGAAAGAGCTCATACATGATGGGAAGGAGCTGTAAAGTTCTGGTACCTAGGTAGGGAAGGTGCTTGCTCAGAAACAATTGACAGCTGTTATAGGGTAATCTAGACCCAAGAGCCCCACTTCAAAGTCGCGTCAACTTTCAATTTACGCGTCGTACCCAAATTGAACATCATGTCTGGCTTCAATACCGTGCCCACGTAACAGTCCAGACTACCTCGAGCCCACCATGTCGCGGAGACTACTCAACCGCCAAGGCGGCTCATCAAATTCATCATCGTCCATAGCCTTGCCAGAATACGAGCCACCAGCATGTCCTCTCACAGATGCCGCCCGCCGAAATCTCAACGACCTATCTAACACACGCACAAGCGCCGTATACCAACAGCAAGTCAGCGAGTCCATTCGACACCTGGGATTCAGTGTCAGCGACATACATGAGCGCTTGCGTACACAACGGGAGAACCTCGAAAACCAGAAAGCCAGGAGAGAAGAAAAGGGCACAGATAAAACCGAGGACGAGCAACGCCTCGAAACTCATCTTGCCGAGTTCGAGGAGCGCGCCAATCAATTGACCAAATCGTCAGAGAAGGCTGTTCGCGAACTGATAGATTGCAGAGCTGAACTGGAAGATGAAGCTGGCATTCTCAGCGAACTGTACGACATCACCAATGCTGAAGCACACCAACAAAGACAAGACCAGGAGCAAGAAGGCGAGGGAGATGATCAGAAGGAGCAGCTAGCGGCGTCAAGCGTCATCGAAACCTTCAAGGACCTGCACGACAAGAAGGAGGCAGAGTACAAAAGCATGTCTGCCCACGAGCGGTACGCACTCAACAACGACTACGCTGGTTTCAAGAAGCTCTGGCACGATGCCGTGGCTGGTGAAGAAGGACCACCACTACCAGATGCCTCCCGCTGGTTCACTCAAGATGGCGAACCCGTTATGGACGGCGCTGCTGCGGGTGCCGCGGACGATGATGACGATGACATTGCTGTTGCGCGCGAGACCATCAGCATTAACTGTCCCCTAACGCTACAGCCCATGAAAGATCCATACACCAACCGAAACTGCAAGCACACATTCGAAAAGTCAGCACTGCTCGAGTATCTTCCTATGCGAGGAGAGTCTCAATGCCCACAGGCAGGCTGCTCACAGGTCCGTGTAACTCTTTACTGCCGTGAAGCATTGACTAACACAAGATACAGAGTTTTTCACGTGCCCATTTCGACCAAGACTTCTTCCCAGATCAAGCCATGGTGCGCCGCATCAAGCGTGCCCGTCAGACACAAGCACAGCAAGAGATGGAATTGGACGAGGACGATGATGATGCTGACGGCAACGACGACGAAGTTAAGGTTAGAGGCCAACAAGTCGCACCCGGAAGATTACTTAAGAAGGAACGGAGGGAAGACTGATCGTTGTGTGGTATGGAATCAATTGGATGAAAGCAGCAAAGGACATGTTCTCGTGGGACAGAGAGGTTGTACACTACGACGAAATGATAGAATGATACCCCGCCACAGCCACTCCCAATACTTGGTGTGCTGATGGATATTGTAATTGTACTGGTTTATGTGATAAGAAGATTACATCGCTTAGGGCACAGTTGCCCAGATCACTAGATGGCGGGACGTTTATAAGATGATAAAATTCGTTATATGTATATACGACGTCGCAGGGTATCTAACGCAATTCATTACTCCCCCCTCGAGCTGGTGGAATCAGCTGTCCTAATTCAAACAACAAATATACTGTGCGACGCTTTTCTAAACGAATCCAATTACCCGTAACCAAAAACATTGGGAATAACGCCTCGACTTTTCTCTAATAATGCCGCGTACTTTTTGTACGAAAGGGGTGCAGGGTGCATACAACCCATTGAGTAAATATGTTCAAACAATACCCTGAAGGGCCATGATGCCAGCGATGGCAATAACCAAGCCAGGGTTTGGCGGGTTCCATGCCGCGGCATCAGGTGTTTCGGTTGCGGTGTAGACGCCAGTCATATCTGACGTCGCGCTGGGACTTGTCGTGGACGTTGTTGGTTCCTCGGTGGTCTCTGCCTGCAGTGGCCAATCATCTGTAGAAGCATACAATACTCCATTGATGACAGTTCCTTTATCTTCTGCAGCCAGCTCTGCCGCACGATCGTCACAAGTGGCCCGGAGATTGCGTATATAGCAAGTGGGCTTTGGTTGATCGGGCAATTTGTCTGTGTGGGTAGCGTTGGCGTCGCCTGTGGTGTTGTAGGTGGTGGCATCGATATCCATGCCAGTAGAGATGGAAGTACCCAAGATAATGCGAGCAAAGACCTGGAATGCCGTTTCAGGCTGGTAGGCGGCCACGGCGTGGCCTGCCTGATAGATCCGACTAAAGGAAAGATTGCCAAACTGGCGCACAACACCACCAATGTAGGAATCGTTAACAATGATGGGGGCATATCCTGCCTCAGGGAATCGGATGCTGTACTCACTGCCCGCTTCTTGAGCAAGGCTTTGAGAAACAGCCTCTCCTCCTAGCCAATTACATATGTAGTCTCGATCCCCATAAATGAGAGCGATACGAACTCCTTGATTCAGAAGAGCAGCTAGGCGTTGTATGTTGCCGCCGCGGGCTTGGTCACCCGTGTCTTGGAATTCGAGACTAACTTCGTTACTGTTAAGCGTATAATTGATAGGGGTACCAATAGCATATTGCACACTTTCTTGGTTGAGATATTCCAAAAAGGTCATGGGTGGGAAAGGATCTGTTGACGAGGCGGCGAGGTCATATACACCACGACCTGAACCTGTGTAGGCGTCTTGGATATCGTAGCAGCTGTTCAGAGCCTCAGAGCATGCTTCGTTGATGGAGTCTTCGGTTCCTTTGCCTTCGGGATCACCCACAGACGCATCAATCGCACACTTCTGGAGCAGGTCTCGGCAACCGCCCTCGGCGGAAAACTTGTCCTGGTAGAACTTTACATCGCCAGCAGACAAAGCTTCATAACCATATGTGTTGTCGACAGCAAATGTTGGATAATAAGGTACTTGTGTCTCCATATCGACACATCCGTTAACGATACCTAAGGAACTCAGGTGGACATCAATGGTTGAGTTGTGTGGCAGCTCACCACTCTCGCGACGGGCGTTTTGCTTCACGAAAGTTTCGGCAAAGACAGGGCCATAACGGCCACCATAACTTTCGGCGAAGAGATTGATCCCAAGTGAGCTGTTGTTGGAAAATGTTGAAGGTTGATATTGAGGAAAGGTAGTCAAGAAGCCCTGAACCATGTGCCAAACGGCCATAGCAGCCGTCTCTGTAGTATTCGCAGTAAAATTCCCATTGTTGGAGCTGAATGTACCATTACGGAGCACCCATTCAGGATAGTCAGCATTGGCTTCAGGAGGCACTTCGACTTTGTTACTAGCAAAGTTGATTGTACCATTGGTTGGTGTGTCATACGAGAAGCCGACTTGGTTGGGCTAAAGGAAGTACATGTGAGCTTCTGTGGAATTGTGATACTAGCCGAGGTAACATACCTGATCGATGAACAGCATGTTAGAGGCTCGATCCCAGCCCCATTCGCGTACAAGCGTCTCATACTCATTCAGTCCCTTTTCAACAATCTCGCAAGGGCCATTGCCGGTGAAGAAACCATATAATGAGCTGGACCCTGGCCCTCCGTTGAGCCAGATGGTGAGGCTGTCAGTAGGCTCACGAGCCTCGACAAACCAAAAGAACAAATTGGTTGGATAGTCGCCAGGGACTGACACCCAGCCTGTGTACTGCTTTTGTGAATCAAATGCCGTTGAACACACGTCTTCGGGAGTTTTATAAGAGACAGTGACATCCCGATCTGCAGGTGAGTGGACGACTGTGAGATTACGCGCCTTAGCATCGGAGCCAGGGAGAAACTGTGAATAAGATGAAGAAACAAAGGCGAAAACAAGAAGAAATCGTATATATAGAAGCGAAAAGAGGTGAAGAGCCGCCATATTGGCGGGCGATTCAGGTTGAGGTTGTCAGCGATCCAACGAGTCTTTCAAGAATGGTGAGAGGATATCGGAGTAGTAGTCGTCGTCATCCAGCAAATAAGCAAACCCATAGCAAGACAACAATGGGCAAGAGACAAGGAATTCTTGAGGCTGAGACAAAGACAAAGACAATTGAACGAGTACGATATAAACGATTGTCGGCCAAGAAAAAAGAAGAAAAAAATAAAAAAGACGTTGTATGCGGCTCAACGAACGACGACACGCATCATGAGATGGTACCTGTAATATATGTAGCTAGAAGAAAAGAGGAAATGTCCGATAAAGCCTAGAAGAGCGAAGTTTCGGGTCCAAGTGGATTCTAGGTGGGCGAAGTGAACCGTTATAGTCACCGGCCCCCTCTTGGTTTCTGCCCCCAGGGCTGATCCTTACAGCGTTTTGGCCTGTTAGAGCCCTGGCAGTTAGCGGAGTCTGCACTAAACGTTGATGTAGATTTTTCGACAGTCCCTATAATTGGTATTGGCGAGATGAATTGAAGTGGAGGTAATGACCACATTCATTGTAAACGCAAAATTACCGACTTCTAGTAATATTCACGATGCGTTTGTTCTTTCTCGCCAGTATCATTTCTTCCTCGGCAACTATATGAAACACAAATTTCTGTCACACTTGGGATCAGCCGCAGGACCAACATCCATGTCAGTAAGCAGAAGCTAAATCAGCCTGCATAGCCACGGCAACGTTAGATCCCATGACTGGCTAACTTCTATACTGTAAGAACTGATCACCGAAAATTGGCGGATTAAGTTGATAATTCCTCCAGCAGTATAATACTGTACTATAAATACTTGAGCTCCTTTCCAGAACGGGTAAGCTGAGCGACAATGTCGTTGGGTTCTCGGAATAATAGTCGTCTCATAGAGGAGTAGGGATCATACACATATGACGTTCTGTGTTTCAATTACAGGTGCTATTAATTCTATCGAATTTCTTCACAATTTGAAAAACAAATACGATGATGTGGTTTTACCAATACAAAACAGTACCAATGCATGCGCACGTGGAGTAGTACTATCGTTGTGCCTTGCAAATATGCCATATCATTACACTAGAATACAATAGATTGTACAGTTAACATTATTCTCCTTGACTTTTGTATAACCGTCCAGTAACATAAATCATACACATGCCCACCAAAGTCCATCATGGCTCAGATCTACGCACAGCGAAAAAGTAGTTGCCCACCTTCTCACTTCCATTGACCTTCTTCCATCCAAGTCCAGGAACATATATCACACCCTGCACCATTGGTTGACTCCAGCCTCGACCTGCAAGGAAAGTTCTTAGCTCTTCCTCGTTGAGATACTTGTTCCAATCGTGGGTTCCTTTGGGAACGATACCCAGGACATCCTCGGCCATGAAGTTGGTAGTGAACCAGCTCATCCATGTACGTGCAATCGTGCTCATGACAAGCCATCCACCAGGCTTGACAAATGGGCGCACCTTTTCCAGGAATGCGCCTGGAGCATCGATGTGCTCAATGACCTCGAACAACGAGACGATATCGTAAGCCTCTTGTGGTGTCGCAGGGATAGGTAGGTTCTCGATGGATGTCTGGCGATACTCGAGCTTCGAGCGAAGGCCGGGATCTTTGCGGGCATGTGCGCGTGCTATAGCGAGAACTTCGGGAGTCGGGTCGATAGCAGTGACATGGCGTGTAGTCGGTAGACGGGCAGCACTTTCAGCAAAGATTCCACCGCCGCAGCCAATGTCGAGGATTTTAAGATCGCGGGTGGGAGCACCGGGGTCGTTGCGCTGACATTCGCGAATGAAATCGTGACGTAGAGGATTCATAAGATGAAGTAGTCGGGATGAGCCATGAGGATCCCACCAGTCGGCGGCGAGGGCATTGAAGTGTGAAACCTCATCGGGATTGACAGAAGAGGAGTTTTGTGACGAGTTGCTGGAAGTGGAGGAGGTAGAGTGCCATCGAGGAGTAGGCGATGTCGTGGTAGTAGCTGCGACGATGCGGTTCGCCGGTAATGGGACGGCCAATGACCGCCAACTTGATCGGGCGAGGTTGCGGAAGAGGGCACCCGCCGGCCGGGACGGAGCCGGCATGGTTGGGAGATCGGAGGGGAGGTAAAGGTAGGGTCAAAGAGGTTGAATGGGTAAAGTGTGGATGGTGCGACAGTCAATGTTAGGCGGCTGACAAAGCCACGACACAAGCCAAGAAAGATAAGATGCACTCAATGGACCCTGAAGATACCCAAGATTCGATTTCGGAGAACAAAGTCGGATGGCTCCGCCATGGGTTCCACTAATGTACTGCTACTATTCCAGAATTTCTCCCGTCTCGTTGATTCCTTCGCTGACTGATGCTTCACAATTCCTTAGTAGGAATATGTCTTTACAAAGCTTACATAATAGCCTTTCAAATTCTAGCCAATCTTGATCAAGCGACCACAGCCGAATTGCCTGAACAAGTAAAGACCCTTCTCTCATGGCCAATATCCGCTGACATGTGAGCTCATGACAACGCCGATACAACGCGGTAAGAGGGCCAATAGCTCCGAGGGTAAACTTGATCGGGAGTTGGATTTCACTCTTGGCTGAGTGACTTGGACCGGATAAGCCGGGCATGAGTTATCAGAGCTCCGAGCGGGAAATTCACCGCGCGGTTGTGATAAAGACCGGCTAGTGGGGGGGGTTCTTTTACTTAGAAAAAGGATTGAATCATGCCATGCGAAAATCAAGGGCCAAATCCGACTTCTATGATGGATACATGATAAGACTTGACTATTGTCCTTAATAATTCATTGTTAATATCTATTCAATTGCTTATACTTATATTGGTGCTAAGTAATCACCAAAGTCGGCTCCCCGTCAGTTGATTGATTCCCCAATTAAAAAAAGTTCCCCTCCTTCCTCAATTCAATCCCCCGCTGCCGCTGCCGCTTCCGTCTCCGCCTCCGAATCCGCTCTCCTCGTGCGCCCGTTCGCGACCGTCGCATTCGCAACTGTCACAAGCCGAGGTCGAATAGCCAAGCTTTCTTCAACAAGTCCAATCACTATTCTAGTCTCCAGACTTTGCACTACCCAATTCCTCCTCTATCACTCGCCATCCCACCTTCAAGATGCCCGCAACAATCCCCCAGAACAAGTTTGACTCAATCCCCGACTCGATTGAGGCTTTCCGTATGTGATTGATCTTGTTCCCTATATCTTGTGTTACCAGCGCTAATACGGCTTGTGACAGGAAATGGAGAGTTCCTTGTCGTTCTTGACGACCCTTCGCGCGAGAACGAAGCCGATCTGATCATCGCTGCTGAAGATGTGACAACCGAGAAGATGGGCTTCCTCATCCGCCACTCCTCCGGCTACGTCTGCGTTCCTCTCTCTCCCGAACTCACAACATCTCTCGATCTTCCTCAGATGGTCCCCAACAACCAGGACCCTCGAGGCACCGCCTACACTATCTCTGTCGACTCAGCCGACCCCTCTGTCACTACAGGAATCAGCGCTCACGACCGCGCTCTCGCCTGCCGAACCCTCGCCGACCCCAAAGCCCGTCCCGAAAGCTTCCGACGTCCTGGCCACGTCCTTCCTCTACGATCTCGCCCTGGCGGTGTTCGACAGCGACCAGGTCATACCGAGGCCGCCACTGAGTTCTGTCGATTGGCTGGCAAAGCCCAGGCTGCGGCTATTTGCGAAATCATCGATGATGGCGAGGAGACTCCAGGCCGAGCTCTTGTCCAAAACCATGGCATGCTGCGGGGAGAGGACTGCATTACTTTTGCCCGGAAGTGGGGTTTGAAGGTCTGCACTATTGCTGACCTGGTGGCTTACGTTGAGAAGACCGAGGGAAAGCTCGAGGCTAACGGTGCCGAGTCCAATGGCAACTAAGTGGAATTTTACATAATGTTCCTATGTAAATTTGAGGGGAGAATATAGCGAGTGGGCAAGTGGCAGGCTAGTCGACTTGTTTTATGTACACATGCACGCACATGGTGGCTGATGTTTGACGAAACGCTATGGCGGTTGCTTCATGTATTTCTTGCATCTGTTTCTGGATTCCTAGGGTTATTAGGCATAGACTGGGTTTCATATGGCGTCCCGAAAAGTGTCGGTTGAAAAGAGAACAAAAAGATATGAAATATTGCACTCTTCTATTATGCACTGAAGCTTATGTGTACGGGCTGACGATTCTCGATTACAATTCAGATCCCACAATGCAAGTATAAATCCCCCAGTTTCTGGTACTGTCATGTGCAGCCCGAGCCGAGTGTGCTGCACCCAAACAAGGAGCCTCACTTTCAACATCCCGCTTCGAACGATGACCAGTCATACTAAATGCTGACGTAGTCAACCATGTTCTAGTGATAAGTACAATATTGGAAATACAATATCTGGCTTGCAAGTAATCGCCAGGTTCACCAATAAATACAAAAGCGTAGTAGTCTAACCCAACTCAATCGTACACGAAGACAATCCACGCGTCTACTTCCTTAGACGGGTCGACCTCCTTCGCCCTAGATCTGGCTCGTCTTCCTCTGCATCGGCCTCTTTCTTTATGGCGTCTCCATTGGTCTCCGTCTTGACAGCCTTCGCACGCTTCTTCTTTGGGGGCGAAGCATCTCCTTCCTCTACATCTGGTGACTTCTTTCTTGACTTCTTGGGGGGCTTTGTTTCGGCCTTGCTTTCGAGGGGCTCTTCTTTGATTCCAGGAGCTGTATGACCGGTCTTCTTCTGCACACCTGGAGCATAACAACTCGTTCGTCCGCCAACTGTGATGAAAGCCAATTTTTCTCCGTTGGGGAGCTTAGTGGCTGCATCCTTGGACCCTTTGCCCCATCTGTAATTGAAGAGCCAGTGTTCTGGGAACTCGTCCGAGTCTCCTAGCTTGTCGACGGCTGTTTGGCAGACGTAGCGTATCATCTTATACAGAGTGGTGATTTGCGCATCGCTGAACTGGTCACAGTACTGTTCAGGGTGAAGCTTTGCCTGGTACAACGTCTCGTCTGCAACCCAGTTCCCAATGCCGCTGATCATTGTTTGGTCTAGCAAAAGAGCTTTGATGGGGACGTGGCGGGCTCTCATCTTGCTATGCAGATATTCCTCGGTAAAACGGTCAACATCGACTACTGGATCTGGACCGTTCTCGACGAGGGGTGAGTGTTGTCTTATCTCATCTCCTGGACAGTCGATGAGTCGCACACGACCAAACCTGCGCGAATCTGTGAAAGCAGCCTCAACTCCAGGAGAACCCTCGGTCTTGAACTGAAACTTCCAGAACCTTGGTGGCCATTGCTCGTGCTCGCCCTCCTTCATCTTCTTGTAGTAGTTGGTATATGCTGTCTGTTCATCTTTGATGTGCATCCACCCTGGTTTTGTTAGCAAACGATCAATGACTCCGTAGCTTAGCCCGTTACCTGTCATCCCAAAATGCATTACTAGATGCGGAGGTTTTTCGAGCGTTATCCTGTTATTGGCTATGAGTCGAGCTCCATGTCCCTAGGGTAGTTACTGAAGTCTTACCAGAAGTATTTCCCCTGACTTCCAGCAGATATGATCTATAATAGATCAATACTTTGCACATTGCAGATTAGATCATAGCATTTTACCTTCTTTCCTTTCAGGGCAGCTTCCACCTCCTCGCCACTTGTCCCAACTTTACCAAACACATTCTTATCGTCTATTGCTGAAGCGGATACGATGCGTTTCCCCACAACATGAAGTCGTAAGAAGTGGACAATACGTGCAACTGTTTCAATCTCAGTAAAAGAGACTCGGGTTTCACAAAGGATGGATCAAGAACAGACCTTCTGCAATTTCAGGCATTTTGGCACACAGGTAAAGATTGATCTATGGTAGTCAAGGCAGTAAAGGAGAACTCATTGCGTCAGAGACTCTCGGCTGGCCTGGAAGCCTGGCGCGTACCTGGGCGTCTGTTACAGACGCGATATCACGTGACGGTAAGTGATTTGAGCTCAAGTAAAGTCGAGACCAGCCTCTCATTTTTGCTAATTCACCATGGTTACCGACCTGTACGTAAGACGATCTCAAACAGATCCACCATAAACCTTGCGATTCAAGACGGGCAATTTTATTTTCAGGTCAAAAGATCCATATTTGACTGAGTTTTCTTGAGGTGGACCGTCGTTGCTCGTCGCCGAACATGTTTCTGCCCCGGAAGAAGTGCTCGGCAGCGGAAGAATGAGCACCCGCACACCCCACATAGCAACTTTCGTCCGAGCTTTTTATCTACAAAAACTTTCACTCCTCCAAGCTATTTTCTATCTTTACCAACAACACAAAAACAATCAACAATCAAAGCTGAGGTATGTTTTGCACTCGCAGCATTTTGCGCTGCTTTACCCTTTCTTCCTGATGACACACCGAAACCGCAAACTAGAGTCTTTGACCTAAATGGAATGAAACCTCTTTTTCGCACGTCAGTCTGAAAGACTACGATCACGCACTCGTTTTTAGCTCAACAGTCTTGAACACGCGCTGACCATTCAATAGCTCTCTCATCACCAAGCGGTGGATCATTGGGACGATGCTCAAGCTTTGTCCCTCGCCCGGTATGGGTTGAAATGGTACGTTCACAGTCGTCGCACTCGCGACTTGCTCTCTCCCTTCTCTCGTGATGATCATTTCTTTTACAATATACGCTGGAAATTACCGGCTGAGTTCTTCTTTGACGATATAAAATGGCTATTTCTGATTGAGACTCATTCTTCACTATTATTGTTCTCTATTAAGTGGCTCGCGCTAACATGAACAAAAGAATTCTTAGTCACCAGCAAGGTATGCGATTTCACACACCTCGACCCGCTCTCGACCTTTCATGATGAAGCGGCACTGGGCTCCGAATCATACCACATGAGCACGAAAAGCCACTTTGCGGCAGGCCTAGAAAACCTCGCCCACTGACTCGTCACGCTCTACCCTCATTTTGCTGGATGTCGTCGAGCCACTGAGGCTAACCTACCTCGAGTGCTAGTGTTCTATCACTCCAATCTGTGTTTGCTACCCTGAGTGCATTCCACTTCCAATTGTAAGCATTTTCTCGCAGTTTTTACCAGCACCAACCTCGCTTTCCTGATGAACATCAGATGACGAGTCTTATCCGAGTTTTCGATGCAGACACAATATTACCTAACCATTCATGCATTTCCTGAATTGCGATTATCATGCAACTTTTTGCTTGCCAGCACTTGATAGCTCTTGCTAACCAATTCTCAGGTAGACAAAACGTGAGTAGCCAACTGGCCCAAACCATTGCATTCTATATCATCTCTATGATGATCCAAAATGAAAACGACAAGCATATGTCCGAGCTCACGCTACGACGATAACTCATTTATCGACTGATCGAGATGCTTCACGTCACGTCAATGCAGTCTTTTCAACGACAGCGGCTGACATTTCGAAAGCATACTCAGCTATACTCGCTACTTCTGACACATCCTATCATGTCTTGATAATAAGGTTAGTTCTTTCTTCATTCTCACATCTCTCCCACCTTATATGATGTTACAATATCACGACGGTCAACGTAGCCATATTGCTTTGACGATAACGCCTGTGACAAGGCAATTTACCCTGAAATTCCTTCCTTTCGCTTTCATTCTTTGCCAACGATGTAAAGAAAAAGTCGCTAACATGACTTGAAAGGTTTTCTGTAAATATTCACCACGGTGTTGCACCCGATCTCATGTCTGTGGTTTAGTACCACAGCTGCGGTTCCAAGCTTGTCAAGTGACAAGGTGTAGTATGCATTATGAAGTCAATCCTATGATTGATGTGAAGGCATTGATCATCCTAATCCTGCATCACATACAATGGAATCACTGCAGATACTGAAACACTACAACGGTAAGTGAGGACAGTATTGAATAATATTTTATATAATAATACAACGTATTTATTTGCATATGAGACCGCCGAGTTAATACTTAGTCGTTTGCCTCCATTGGAAAATTTTGTGAAAGGAGTGTGGTCCAGTAAATCGTCCATCCTTGAACCAAGCCCTACCATTCTAAAAGATTGATAGATGGTAGGCGTTTGCGTCCTTGCTATTGGTGGTCACCTACATACTCAGCCTCGAGCAACGCTCTGATAGTCAACCATATGGTGGATACTCCCTACTCCCCCGTGATTACTTCCGACTGAAAGATCAGGAGCTCGCAGACCTGACCGGAACTCACCGTCACGAGGATATAGCGTTGCTTCAGGCACATATCGCGGCACTGCCTCGTGCATAGGTGTTCGGCAATACGCCTGTGGAGGACTTCCCAGGTGAGACGGTCGTGGTCCTCCTCGGTGAATAGGCCAGCCTGCAGAATCAGGATAAGGTTGAACAGGCACCGCTCTGTGGCCCTCTGTTAACGCAATGTTCCGGAAGATTGGGAGGAGGAAATACGCACGACGATAACATCCCATCAGCAACATTCGAGTTTCGAAACGAGTTAGTGTCTAAGCTTTCCCAAAGTGGCCCTCGGCCGTTGCTCTCAATCTTGATCTGCGGATCGTCCTGAGCTCGAACGTGGTCATAAAAATAGGCCGTGTAGCCTTGGGGCTGCTTCAGGACAGGCAGGGGCTTTTGGTCTGAGGAGCGTCGGCTCATCGAGCTAGAGGAAGATGCTGGCGAGTTGAGTTCTTCTCCTTTTTCTGGCATGTCTGAAGGAGAGTGTGGCGGAGAGAGTGGGAGGTTTTTGCTGAGGGATTGACGACGACGTTTGTCGCGTTTCTTGCAGTTGTACTTGCCAATCTGCCACATATCAAAGTGTTGTCGATAGGATCGGATTCTGTATCGATAATTAGCTGAAGAATAACAGAGTGGGCGTGGGGCCTTACGATGCTTGGAAGTTGTGTTGCTCCTTCATGATGTTGCGTGTGTCTTCGAGTGTCCTTCCCTCTTGGATATACAACTTGGTGATAGTCCCGCGGTGTTCATTCCAAGGTTTGGCCATCATCTTGAATGTCTTTCCGGTGTTTAATTCTGACCTGAGGTTGCTAAACTGAACTTGTATGAGTCTGTTGGATATATGCTGTTGCGGTGATGATGTCTCTTGCTCTCAGCCTGGAACAATCAAGGCTGCTGCAACAGAGAATGTCTTGACGATCATCGAGGTAAGTCAATGAAACATATACCAGTCTGTCTCTCTTTTGAGTAGATGTTATCAGACTTTGCGTGCGTGCTTTATTGCGTGTAAGAGTTCCCAATCTTGTTGAGATGTTTGGGTTGAAGCTGGCGGTTATGGTTATGGTGGAAGTACTGTGAACCTTCCCAGGAGAAACGAAAACTAGAACTAGACCATAAAGAAAAGCTGAAAAAGGCTATCACATATGAGGGGGAGCCAATGACTCTTACTACTCTTGAATCATTCTTCTCGCTGACCCAGAGCCTCGTTTGGTACTTATGCGTGGTCACTTTTTTTTCGCTGCTTTTTTCCCCCTCGCAGAGCCTCGTTTTAACTATGATGGTGGTGGGAGACGCAAAAGGCAACCGCAGTAAGGCATACAGCAGTTTTTATAAAGGGAGAATAAGTGATGTTATCTATTTGGGCAAGTTACTGTCCAAGTTCAAAAACAGGGCGAACTTGTGCAAGATAGCTTGACTTTCAGTTTCGAGTCTGCTATTACCCATGGTAAGTAAGCAATCTTTGCATATACACATCGAGATTTCGTTGCGACACATAATTCCGGAAGGATGCGTCCTGGAGTCGCCCGGCTTGTGATAGATAGGATGTATCCGGGTGGGTGTAGAGTCCAAGGCAGTTCATCTTCAGCCTCATGTAGTCTCGCCCAGCTCATCACATCGCATCCATCACATCACATCACATCACTCGCACATAATTGTGTCAAGAGAACTGCACAGGATTATAATCGTATCATTATAAAGATGGTGAAGAAATACATATCTGCAATCATCCCAAAATATGCAGTTCAGATCCTTGATCAGACACAGTCATCAGCACTTGTCAAAACTTCTTTTTCACTTTACCCCAGAGCCTGGTTAACTAACCCCTGTATCCGATCGATCGCCTTGGCTGCCCATCCCCAAGGCACACACTGAAGCGTGTCAACTTTCACACATTGTCTACTCGCCCTGTTTTACTTGAAGAACCAACCAGGGTGCTGGTACTTGATCCCAGATATTCGAAACGGTTGTCATCCCAAGACATGGCTGTGTCAGCCCGCTTGAAACGAATCGAGAAACTCTTCGATGCGCCATCGCGTTCGCCTCACTCTTTTGATTCTGCACTTTATATACTCCTGCTAACCGAGCACTGTTGCGTGGTTTCGCACATCCACTTTGTTTATTCTAAAGTCTCGATGAAGTTTTGTTACAGTTCGTCCCCGCGCAATATCGCCGAGACTGTACCTGTAAGCCACATTGTCTATCACGCATAGAAGCCCGCATGGTATTCAGCTCTATTGGCGAAGTGACAGACAACATGCCTGTTACTGTGCTTGCTGCACTGTGATTTACTGCCTTGTGATTTGACAATGCCACTCCGGTATCTTTGGTATATGAGACGTACTATCTTCAATGCTAGCAGGCATGTGATAACTTCCTTTCAGCGAGTATGAAAATGTACCTTGGTTGCCACAAGTAATTACTTGCGTGTCGAGAAACGATATCTCGCAATCACATGTGCTTAGTACTACAGACACCGAATCCTCATGAGATATTCATTAATGAAGTACCATCACCTGTACATGCATGTATGAATAAAAGTGTATAATTCATTGTAGGTAACTTATGTAGGTCAACCTTGCAATAATGCAACCATCGCAAACACATCCGCATTAATGCCTTCTCTCCCGCTCAAGTCATGGCCATGATCGCGACCAATACAACAGTACGCACGTCCAAAAATCAAGACAAAACGCATATGCTGTCATTTTCATCCATCTCTTCCTCAAACCACCCAAGGCCACGTTGATAGTCACCACTATCTCAAAGTGCTAAAAGGTTGCTGCCGCAAGCCTCGCTTTGAGTCACGGCCAAATTAAAGACAAAAAAAAAAAACACTTGTTGCCTGTGTGCGCAGGACTGGGTATAGAAAACTCCGTCCATTCAAAAAGAATTGTGTGAGCATACACACGGAATGGCTGTCACTCTTCGACAGCCTCACTTCGGGTCGTCTAGGCAGCGGTCTCCTTCTTCTCAGCCGCCGCGGGTGCTGCTACAGGAGCTGCCGCAGGAGCCTCGCCTCCTACAACACCAGCCTCTTGAACGCCTTGCTCAGTCGCAGGAGCAACAGGAGACTGGACCTTGGCGTCGAGGGGGTCGGCGGTGACCTGAGGGTTGGGCGATGTGGGCGCAGAACCGGCTGGGCTGGATCCTACACTGAGAGGAGCCGTGGCCTTGCCGCACTCTGAGAGAACCTGGAACCACTTCTGGGCATCGGCAGCTGTGTGTGCCTTGAAGTTGAGCTCAGTGGAGCCCGTAAGCTTGCTGCTCATGGTCTTGGACTTGTCCTTGCCCTTTACGCTGAACTTTTCACCCTGAGCAGTTCCGATGACAGCATCGGGAAGGTAGATGGAGAGCTCAGGCTTAGGGTCCTGGCGGTTGTTATCCGAGTCCTTAAACTCATGAAGGTATTTGGAGGGTGTGACCACGTAGTAGCCAGTCGAGTATCCCCAAGACAGCTTGTTGCGCGACTTACGCTCCAGCGAACCCTCGATCAGAGCCTTGGTTGAGGGGTGATCCATGTTGGGGAACTGGATGGCATCGACAGAACGAGCTGGCTCGTTGGGGTCGACGAGACGGTCGCCGCTGCGAGACTTGAAGGCGTTCCACTCAAAGTCAGGGGCGACACGCTGGATGACCGAAAGCTGGTCATTGTACAGAGCGCGTGTCTTGTCGGCCTGACCACCAGCAAGCTGGGTGAAAGCCTCCATAGCTTGCTGAATAACCTCAATGATATGAGCCTCAAAGGCATGGAAGTTGTTCTGAACAGCGATCAGGTCATTTCGGTGGTTGTTCTCAGCAATAACCTGACTGTTGAGACGGTGCAGGACACCACGGCGCACAACGTAAGGATCGTCGTGGCTGTGAAGGTGACCTCCGGCCGAGTCAAAAGAAGCAGAATGTTGGCCAAGCAGCTCGATCTGCTTCTGGGTGGTGTTGCGGGCCTTCTCGACTTCCTTGGCTCCCTTTTCAGCACCGTGAGCAAGTTCCTTGGCCTTGTGCTTGATCTCCTTGTGCAGGCGCTCGAGGACGGGCAGGACGGAGCCCTTGATGCTCTTCTCGGTCTCAATGTTGGTGTTGATGAGGGATTGGGTGTTGGTGCGCATGTTCTCGAAGAAGCCAGCGACGCCGCCGAGGCTCTGGTCGAAGTGGTGACCTTCCTTGAGGGGGTTGTTGATGGCCTATTGAGCACTGTTAGTACATATTGCGTTGGCACAGATTGATGTTGTCGTCGGAATCATCTTACCTTGAGCGCCTTCTCGTACTCCTTGGCGTGGTGGCCGTGGATTTTCTCCATAGCCTTCATGTATTCCTCAATGTAACCGACAGCATGCTTCCATGCCTGGAGTCGCTCGGCGAGCAAACCGGCGGTCTATTCACAGAACTGTTAGTCTAAGTCTTCGAAGAGACTGGTCGCCTTCACGAGAGCGCATCGCGCGCAGGGAGGTGTTGGAGTGACATACGCTTGAAGGGTCAACTTCAGGGATAGCATCTTCGCTCTGAGTGCTGAAGCCAGTGGTGGCCCTTGAGGGAAGCTCGGTCGTTGTAGGTGAGGCCATGCTGGGCGGTTGCGATGTTTGATGGCGTTTGTTGAGTTTGTAAAGGGGTGTTGGATGATAATGATAGACGGTCAGGATTGTAACAGTATCCGTCCGTAGTAGTAGCTTTGAGATTAGATTTAGCTGTCCAAGCTTGGCGGACAGGGTCAGGGAGGTGCGAAGAGGGGTATCTCGGGTTTAGGTGGTCAAGGGTTCTGAAGCTTCTTTTCTGCAGGGGGTCCGGGGTTGTTCAGTGAGTTTATATAGGTAAGTTTATATTTGATGGGAAAGAACAGGAATGAGCAGGTATTTAGGTAAGTAATTACTTGTGACCTGATTCTAGGCCTTAAGAGGTAATTAATTCAACAGCTCAACCCAAGCTAGTGTTGACGTCGTAGATAGAGGATCGCCAGGAGAGAGCTCAGATGACGTCGAGCTTTTTATAAACAACTGATTGGTGTGCGAGGGGACGGGAGAGGAGGGGAGGGGTTGTTGAGACACCAACAATGGAAGAGAGAGAGCTGAAAGTCCCGGCGCTAGACATTCCATCATTAGCAATGCCTCCAACAAGTTTATCTACAGGCTACCTATTAGAGAAAGAATGCATTCAAGTCGGTGAGGATGTATTAGTATAGTATTGCACGAGGCCTCTTTAGCAAGACTAAGAACATAGACCCGTGTAACTAAATTAAAACATGTGGCCTGTGTGTCCCTTGAAACGACATTTCACCATTACAAGCTTAGACGGCAGATCACAATTGTGTTGTGCTTCTGTATCTCCTTCATTGCAGCATAAAAAGGGTTCCAGTTTCAGCTATACAAGGATAATCAATCCTCAATCCGTGCTCTGACGGAAATAAAGAAAACATGTTGCAGCATTCAATCTTTAAAGTGACAACTGTCATAAACATAATTCGCCAAAGCCATCGTCAACTCCAACAAAACAACTATCACCAGACCTCCATACTTGATATCCATGATAATGACGTCAACCACCCTTTGATGAGCTGCTTGTCCTGTCCCCTACTGCACTATAGACTATACTGTATCAGTAACACAAACTCTGGGCGTGGTCCCTTGATTTTTATCGTACCGACACTTGCACTAACTAACACAAGCTTGGCATAGTAAATCTGTGCATTTCGATCCAGCTTGGCTGCCTCAATATCCTTGGCTTCGGGATATTCTCTACACCTATAAGAGATCATCTGCAAGACCATGACGCAGTCTTCAACATTTATAGCGCCTTGAATATTAATCAGAAACACAGAGTTACTATTCACAATACTGCATTGCACAATAGTAGCATTAACTACAGTAGTACTACCTAGTATCTATTCATTAACCTTCAAGGAATTGCACGCCACCACCATCAATCAGATCGCCACGATGTTGCACTGTACCCACTGCCAACAAGCTTTTTCTTAACGGATGTCACCGAGTGCCGAAGAATTTCGACAAGTTGCCACCATGGGTACTGAACTGTACCGGTAACGCCCCTTATGTCATTGTCGAAAACTAGATAGAACAATAGCAGTACTTGTCACTTTGCGAATATCAGCTTCTACAATGCCATGTTTTCTGCTGATAAAGTTGTTTACGTATAACAAGAAGCTCCCATTTTAAAGTCTTGGGTGCAGAATATAAACTGAAAAATAAATAGTTATAATTTTAATAATATCGCAATATTCATATCTGTCTGTCTGTCTCTTATGTTATCAATTCGCAGTCAAACTTGCTAATAGCAGGTAGCAAGGTGGCCAGCCATTTTGTAGTTGAACATATCTCGTTCTTCATTTCCTATCGTCATGCTTTATGGGTATTAATTATACAAGTGTCTTTCTTTTCATCCATCGTCTTCCCTGCGCTTTATTCTGTTTGTAAGTACGCGCTGAAATCTTCGAGTCGAATAGCTCGTCATCAGAGATACGCCATGTCTATAATAGTTCCCATAACACCGTTCCATAATGAAAATAAATGCACCAACGCCGTCCAGGCCCCTTGACCTATTATTCGTACCCATAAATATTTGACACATAATTCAATATTTCCAAAACCAATAAAAGAGTCAGGCGCTCATTTAGAAAACCTGGTTGCGGTTCTGTGATCTTCGATATGATGCAACATCATCAGTGTAAGCACGACCACCAGTGATCCAGCTGGTTGGGCGTGAGACATGCTGAGTGTGATTCTCGCCGTCCTGATCCTCAGAGATTGTGCTCAGAGGATCCGCTACTAGATCGGTTGCTGGTGGCGTTCGAGGAGCGCTGAGCGCTGTTTGATAATCAGGCAGAAGCATATCACCGGTACCAGCGCGTGAGCGGGCTGGGGTCTTAACGGCTGTCTGGTAACTAGGTACCTTGCTCAGCTCAGCCAAATCAGTGGCATCGAGGTCAACATGTTCCGCCGAGTTTCGTGATGAATCTTCAGAACTGTTCGTTCGGGTGAGCGCCGCGGTAGCGGGCTCCGATCGCGGAGCTTGGTACTGGGGCGCTGATGTGGGGGACATGAACCCTGGCGACCCTGCTGAGTGCAATGATGTATAGGAAGATGTTCGCTGAGAGGGGTCAAGCGACACATTAGCCAGTCGGGATGACAGTGCTGCAGGGGCAACAGGCCGACTGTGGGCGAGTGCTGCAAGGTTTTCATTCGAGCCAGCTCGCGACTGTGCGTAGAAGGGACTGCTGACACCCGATTGAAATCCAGGCGTCTGGAATCCGGGTGTCTGGAAGCCGCTAACATCGACATTTTCGTATAGCTGGTCGAGGACGTGCTCGCCATATCCAGGGGGAGCTATGGTAGAAAGTTCTCGCTCGTTGTTGGGTGTGGTTGGTGACTGGTCGACCAGGTTGCCCTCCTCATCGAGAGGCATATTAGGAGAGATAAAGATGGATACGGGAAGTGTTGCTCGAAGCTACACACGATGTCAGTGAACCAGGCATCACAACTCTCTCAAATGAAAACTTACCTCGGAGATATGACCGTCGGGGTTGCAGAGAGCAACGGTCAGCTTAATCTTGTGTCGGACCTTGATACCGTGGTGGTTCAAGTCTTGAATGCACTGGCGCAACCTCTTGGGAAGGTTAAGCTTCTTGGTCAATGCCCATCCTTCTTGGCCAGTATCCTCAATCATGTCTTGCCAATGCTCTTCCCTCGACGCCGCAAACTTCCACATTGATACTTCGCGTTCCGTTCGGTGCTCCCTTGTGCCGTGGCCGGAGGAGGATCCTTGAACATAACATTCACGAACCTCCATCAACCTTGCTGTGATATCTCCCAATTCGAGACCTTTAAGAAGCGGTGTGAATCGCATCTCCATCGTGACCAATCCTCCAAAGACCACGGCCTTCTGGGGAATAATAATCGAGTAATCAACCTTGTTGGGCCAGATGTTCTCCACGCTCATGGCGTGCAGGAATTCTAAAGCACCTGGCTCTAGTGTTCGGATTATTCGAAGGTGTTTGTTTGCGTGTAAATCGTATGCCAACTTTCCACGTCCGACAGTTGCTCTTAGTCTGTAAGTGATGGATGCCTCGGGGATTCCTTCAACACTTTCAGCCATGTTGCCCGGTAGCATGTACTCGAAAGGCCATTCGTAGTTGCCGGCGGGAAGCGTCATGCTTTTGCCATGTGTGCCTATGAAAGGCGCCCATCGGTGCTCGAGAATCGTCGTCGTCTTGTCAACCTTTTGTCCCGAAACGCCGGGAGCGGTTCCTCTGGGATCAGCCCAGCTGTTGTGCCACATGTCAGTTACTGGCTCCAGAAAAAGTTCATCTTCCAGTCCCAAAATTGCAAGAACTTACACATGACGCAGAGTTCCAACGAGTCTCAGTCGGACATCCTCAATCTTAAGCGACGATTGAAGGCACAAAACTAATGTACCCTTGAGAATTTGACCGGACGATTCATGGTCACTACCACGGAAAACGATGAAATCGCTGTCCAAGCTGTATGTCAAGTTCAATCAGTATTCGATCCCAATTTGGCTGTAGTGGTGAGTGTGTGCGTACCGAATGTCAAAAAGACTATATGAGTTTCGCCCCGTCACTGAGGCGAAGGGTTTAAAAGACGGCATGGCGACGTTGTTTGTCGTATAAGTGGTTGTGATTTGCTGCAAAGCAGCAAAAGGAAAGAGGTCAGAATGAATTGGTTGCGAAACTGCCGAGAAAGGGAACTAGAAGGGACGAGAGAATAAATTGGAGGAGATGGAACGCTTTTATTTAGAATCACGGCTAAGTCGAGTGCATGAGTGACGAGTTACAGCAGCCCAAGCCACGCACGAGTCGACGGGATGTTGTGGGTACGATACAGCCTCTAGAAAACTTGGGTGGGGCTGTGAGATCAAGAAAAGCCAAAACCTACGAGGATCAGGTTAGGCAAGGGTAGGATAATGGAACTTCTATGCAATGGGAGGCGAGGGTCGATAGCGTAAAGCAGAGCAGATCAAGCGGCGCGGCCTCTGGTGGAGTCAGGATTGCGATGTGACAAAAGTAGAAAAGAGGGTCCTGTTCTGATAAGACGCCCACCGTGTCGGTCTCACTAATTAGTTAAAGATTTGACTTGACATCCAGACAAACTCAGCAGGGGGGAGAAAAGTGTATGGGCTGGACAGGACAGGATTATCAGAGAGGTGGCAGGCGAGAGAGGAGCGGAAGAGACTAAAAGTCAAACAGGGCCTCGATTGGAGGCGGCAATGGACTTTCTTTTAATAGTGGTGTGGAGCAGGACGACGATGCTTCCAGATGTGTATGACGAGAAACATGGGAGAATAGAAACAGGACGTCGAAAGAAGAGCAAACCGATTTGCATGACACCTGATGCTCGCATCTGTCTTTGATCATGACCAGCCAAACAGCCTACGCCATTGGCGCAACAGTTATGTCAATCAATCAGTTCAGTGATATCACCCCTGTACTGCCCAAGTTTAGGGCATGATCCAGTCCCTTTTAGGTAGTGATAACTGATAAACAGGGGTCTCTTCTGCCCTGTTGAAGAACTTCAGTCAGGTCAGTAGCAGTTCCCGTTGGCAAAGCCGGGCGTACGGTCATGGAAATATGGCGCAATCAGCGCAGGAAAAGGTATTGGCTGCAACGTTAATAACGGGACGAGACAGGACTGCCCTGCCCTGCCTGCATCTTGCTGCAGGTCTCATGTATCATGTATTGCGTGTATCGTACGTGCCCGGGAGGTTGCGAAGGTACAGTAGTAAATGAACGTCGGATGATGACGGGCCGGTGGAAACGGATATTTACGGTGAAAAAACCGTTAAATTGCCTTGTATCCGTATGTACATTGATTGAAACTGATCAGGAAACAGTAGTGCAATCTGTTGCTGCAGATAAGAGGGCCATGTTGCGCGTAAATTAGGTGTATCTCGGCCGTTTTGTCTCGTTAGCGAGAGAGTCAGCATGTTTTAGGCCAAAGCACGCAAGAGACTGGCTAACTGGCTGATGGATGAGTGATAGATATTGATCAGGGCCTTGCTTGTTGCGCGCGCAAGGGTTGGTGGGGCGGAGGCGCCGGCCGACGCATTGAGGCTGGTTCGCTGTTGCATGAGTCGGGACGATTCGTGGTATCGAAGCCCGATCGAAGCTTTTGCTCTGCAGCTTCAACGCTGTACCGAGCGCCTGTGCTTGTACCGCCGAAACGCCGAGAAATGGTACATAATTATAGGGCAGGTACCTGAACGCCAAGTTTTGCTTTCATTTTTGAACTTCTCGGGACGACAAACGGAAATTGCTTCACAAACGTGGCCAATGAATGACGATGTTTAGGAAAGGAATATGTTGTGTTTGGTGTTGATCTGAGTAAGATCACAGTAGAGCCTACCTTTTAGCCTTTGTGAATACCTACTGCACCTCATTGACATGAAAAAAGGAAGGTGCGCAGGTGAGCATGCCTAGGTAGGTACCTACCTACTTCGATACTTGCAGCCACAATCGCAGCCACAGCAAGCTTCCAACGTTCCTGCATTCTCAACCATCATTGCTTCCTCCCAATAAATTCTTCACACCCTCTACCTACTACCTAACACAAAATTCACAAGATACCAAACTTGCTAGTACCTATTCAATCTTTCTGAATTACCTGATTGGAACGTGCCCTGTCGTCATACATATTCTTCTATCTCTCTCTCCCAGTTGTTCCAAATGCCATGTGATACAGAACCAAGAATCGCAGCAAATCAGTCTCGAGGACCCCCACGCTGAAGCCCACGATAAATTCTTGAGCCCTAGGCTTACCTCTCGACAAGGGGCTGTAAAGCCCCTGAGATATGCTCCCGCGAACAAGGTCGGACATTAAATGGCGACGAAAATCATGGAGAATCAGGTCCGGAAGGTATCAAGTTTAGTACTGACTCAGAGCCCAAAACTCTCTTGTCGGCTCTCCCTTATTGATTATTTCCCATCGCACTCTTGCGGCTCCACCTAGGCAGTATTAGTCTTTGGTGCTTCCCAATTCAGTGTAACATACCAGGCAGGTTGTTGTGGCGCACGGCCATAACACGGATTTTTTTCTTCAAATATTTGCTATCGTTTGGCTAGCCTGCTACTGTAGCCAAGAATTGTTCAATAATTTTCCACTTTGGGAACATCGATCCTAGGTTGTTTCGACAAGCTATTATACGTGCTTACTGCTCAGCAGGTCATTTTTACACACCATTGTATCGATATCATCATATGATTCTTGGACATGACGGATGCACAATATGGTGTTTCAGCATTGAGGACACGAGACCATTACTACAGCACATACAGAATTCACATGGGATATTCTTAAAGTCGGCAAAAGCGAGTCTGGATCAGTAGGTCCCATATGCTCTGGGGTCTGAACGGGACGGCCCCTGGCCCGGAATCTCTTGTGAGATTGATACTCGTCAGCTCGTCTAGTGGTATCGGGTGGGGGTTACTCGTGTATGGAACTCATCAAGACTGTGCCAGTGAGGGTAGAATCTAGGCTCAGTTTAGCCGATCAGACCATGGCTACATATCCTTGGATTGTTCCCCGCGACAATCCTTCTTACCTTCTTGGCATCCTCGGGTTAAGACCGGCAGCAAATACGGTCTCGTCTACTGCGCCTATACCAAGAGCTGTGCCTCCCAAACAGACGGTCTGGCCTGGCTCCATTACACTTCCCGTACAACTCACAACAACCTTGTCGTACGTAGGCTGGCCCCTTCTATTTGACTTGTCTCCATCAAACAAGCACTCGTCGACGGCAACTAGGATGGCACCGTGCCGTGATAAAGCACCGAGAGAGCACATAGCAAGATCTAGCTCAAGAAAGGTTCCACCCTTCGTGTACCTCATTGTCTATTCAGGCGCCACCGCTTCGTGCTGAGCTTGTATTTCCTCTCTGCCCTAAGACTCGGGTTGTCCTTTGTGCACCTGCGGTGGTGCCATATCTGACTAGCCTCAATTATCTGTTACTGCGTGTAGACGTTGAAGAATCTGGCCGAAGACATATAACATTTCTACACCGACATGTACGAAGAGGTCGTCTCAAGAGTGATTCAGGCCACCATGTATAAGCACGAAGTAACCTGAAATTACAACTGTGAGACAACATTTATTCGCTTAACTACTTCAAACTTGACCAGAAACAAACGAGCCCACTGTTCTTTTTGTTGAGGGCCTTGAGGGCTTTCATTCTCGAAAACCGGGCCGTTCGATCGGAAACTTAGAAAACAGGGCCCAGCGTTAGCAGTCAGCCCTGTATGTATAAGCCATCAAAGCACAAAATTCGAAGCGTGCTCTTGGTTGGTTGGTTGATTGGTTGATAGAGACTTTCAGCCAGCAAATAGTCCATTCCAAGACACAATTCATACAGTCTTAGAACTATCCAAAGACAATTCTCCGCTACTTGTGGCTCATTCACAAGATTCGATTACACTACAGGTACAATGTATGTATTTACAAGTGATGAAAGAACACACCGGGGATTTGTTTGCTTGCTGCTAAACATACAAAACGGAGCAGACTTCATGATGCGCATGTCTCAAGGTTTGTGATTATCATGCACAATGTTTATATCTGTTTTACTCGCCAACGGCGCCTCCATCTCTCTCTTCTCCTCACGATTTACCCTATCGAGTTATATTGACACATCCTTCTACCGGCGGTGTCCATCATTTAGCACACACCATCAGTCGAGCCACCGCCTGATGGTCTGTCCTACTCTGCCCCTGTCTATCAGGTCTGGTTCGGCAACGGCCGTGTTAGTGGACTGAGTGGCTCCGCTCCCCTTTTCCCGATTTGCAAGGATTCCAAGCAATGGCTGGTTCTGATCCAGCCAGCCACGTCCAATCTGATATCGGGATTTCTCGTGTCTGATGCGGCTCTGATGTTCAAATTACACTCTCAGCCTCTCAGGTTCTTACGAGGCCTGATCCTTGTTTTGACGCACAGGCGCGCGTCGATTCGGTAGATGACACCCGGTCGAAACGGGCGTATAAGCTTGCATTAGTCTAAGTGCACGATACACAAGTTGGACAGGGCAGCGATTTGCTGTTCGTCGTGAGCTCAGAATGTCACTTTCAACTGAGCTATGGTAACTAGATGAGTGAAATCTTGTAAAACCACAACTTGTGTATCGTAGATTTGTGCATTCTGTATGCACCCGGTGCCATGTTGAATGGCAAAACCGCAAGTTTGAGGATCTTCCCTAGCCATCCCTGGCATGGGTATTTCACATCTATCGACGTTAGTGCTCGAGGGATATTTCAGCCTCCTCGCTCAATCCTTGCTTATCTCAAAACATGCCGCAATTGGATGTATGTAATCGTTACGTGCGCTAGCTGTTATCCACTGATATCTCTAGGAACAGAAAAAAACCGAACGCTTAAAATCAGGGTCCTGCAGCTATAGTGGACCTCGAACACGGCAGCTTGTTGCTCACCGAAGAGCCTCCGGTCGCCATGTGGGCTCAACGGAGACGTTTGGTTGATAGGACCGACTTGGTCTTCTTCCTGGGTGCCCAAAAACGGATTCCCGAGACCTATATGACTCTTCGACTATCCCAGCCGCGCCCGAGCAAATTTGTTAGCTGCCTTGGAGACACAATTTGTTGACGACCAGGGCTGAAAACTTGTCAAAAAGCCAAGATTTGAAGTGGGTTTCCTGTTTCTGTTCCTATGATAATATTTCAACGTCAAACTCAATACGTAACCTGAAAACAACCAATGACTGAAACAACAACGTACACTCCCCCCTTGCCTACACAAGTAATTGCTCTTATACGAGCGTGTCGCTGCCAAAAATGAAAATGTCACCGTGAACTCCAATCCGTCGTCGCCTCCATCTCAGATTTCTTGGGAGCATTTATCGCTCATAACGATGGACCCCTTCGTCATGACGCTGCTTCCGGGGCTTCTGCTCCCTTGGTCTGTGCCGTAAGCTCCGATCCAGGTCGCAACCACGTTCTCATATGTCCTATTTTCAGAGTTTCACATGTCAGCGCATGTCAGGAACGAGCGATCGTTGATCATCAGTAGTTCAGCCGATCCGGCAGATCGATAAGACTAGTTTGTTGCTACTCACCGGACTTGCAGCTTGTGATGATAGCATCTTCTGTGAAGTCCAACCAACACACTGGGTGCGTGTCGATTGATTTGTTCTGTTTATCTCATAGTTAGCTTGCAAGATCCCTAAATCCAATCCCACCACATATCCGCTGGTCCAATCAATACTTACAAGGACTGGGGGAAGCATTGGAATTCTAGCGCGTGGCTCGACAGGGTGTGCGATGGCCGTCTCTTCATCTTCGGTATCAAGGTTTGAATTAGATCGTAGGCGCGAGTTAGTTGTGGTGGCCGTCTCAGCCCTCTGCAACGCCGTATAGCGTGATGAAACAGATCCGCGGTGTCGCACAGATTGCTATAGGAGGCACACTGTCAGCTTACAGCCTCTCTTGAGACATCAGAGTTATCGAAAAGTAGCCGTGTAGTCCGATAACACGTTCATGGTTGATGCAGGTGGTAGTACATACCGCTTTGGGTCGGTGAAGCATGCCAACACTAAAGTCCCACAGACACAGGCGTCCATCTTCTCCCACGCTGCCAAATCTATAGTTTCGTTCGTCGCATCTCCAAGGGTCAAAGGCAACGGCTGACACCCAGGACTGGTGCCCTTGGCATCTGGCTACTAGCGCCGATTCGGACCGTGACCAGATAGATATCAAGTCATCTTGACCACCAGTCAGCACGTATTGGCCGTCTGGAGACCAGCAAACGCATGTAAGGCCGCCATAATACGAGTAGAAAACGTCAAGGAGCCTGTAAACCAGTCAGATAAGCGTTATAGATGGCTTGTATGAGATGCAAGGATTCATACTCCTCCTTCAGATAATCAATGATCCTTAGCGTACCATCCTCTGAGACAACCGCCAAGTGTCGGTTATCGGGCGAGAACGAGAAAGCATTGATTCGATGGTTGGACAGCTTCCAAGCGGCGACCGGATTGACCTTTTGGTTTTTGGAATGGACGGACTTGTTGATACGGATGGAATTGTGATGAGTTCCAATGTTGTTGGCGTCTAGCGACTCACCACTAGCACCGTTTGCAGTTCCGTTGATTGCCTCTTCTTCTGGATTGAATTGAGCATCTTCTTTCTCCTTATCGTAAACCACGAGCGACCCATCCATGTGAGCAGCCAAGAAAAGGTTTTCAGATCCTGGGATCCATCGAATTGCTGCCACTGGTGTGCCGTTGATAGCCCCCTATCATTGGCGTTAGCGGTTTATATGTCTTATCTCAGAAAGTTGAGTGCATTCTTACGTTCTTGTTCAATCGGGTATAACGTTGTGAGATTGGCTCCCACCAGATAACTTCGCCAGTGGAAAAGCCCATAATAACGTCCAGGTGCGAAACGCTCTTGGTGTGAACATTTACGTCATGGCATAAACAGTGTGCTTTCGTGAAAAGGATCTTGGTCAGATAGTCTTGCTGCTCAAGATGTCAGTGGTTGTTTGAGATTAACCGGATTCACAGGCGAGCCTACTTTTGAAGAGGATGACATATCAAGCCATTGAAAGGCACGGTTAATATTAGCAAATGCAAAAATACCATCGTTAGGTCGCTCTGTAAGCTTTTTGGAGAGGCTCTCGTTGACAATAACGCGTGAAATAAAGGAGGAATTGCTCTTGGTCATGTTGTTCTTGGGCTTTCTCTTCTTGTTCACGTCCTTGGTCGGTGTCTGGGTAAGTAAAGCGTTGCCTTCGCCAAAAGCAGGCGCCGATCCTATGGTTATGGAGGCGGAGGCAGCGGCAGCATCACTAGTTGAGCCAGTACGGCCATCTTCGCTGGCCATGCCTCCCTCGGCAGAGTAGCGGCCCTCATTAGGGTGTTCCTGAATACTCGACGGAGCGCCACTCAAGGCAAGTGTAGTAGACGAGAGGCCTTTGTATAAGAAGTTTGGGGCTGGTCGACTTTCGAGGGCGATGAGCGAAACTGAGGTGCCAGCGCTGGCAGGCTGCGGAAGGGTCGATAGAGGGTTCGGATTCGGGACGGTAGCTTCGGAAGGATGAGGTGGAGGCGTCGCAAGGTGTAAATCTTCTTTCAGTGTGTATGTTCCTGTCGTTCTCTGTCAATGTCTGTTCGGATGATCTGATGCCAGGCAAGTGTTACCTTCTCCGACTAAGAACTGCCATTCGGGGCCTGTTGGGTTTGACAATGTATTGTTTGTCTCTATCATGGGTACAGGGTGTATTCCGCCGGCGCCATATGGCCCCATGGTGGGATACCGCGGTGGGGGAGGTAGAACACTGGAATCTCATGGCGTCAGTTTGTGTCAGGCGCAAAGTGGTCGCAAGAGCATCGTGTACGTAGCCGGGACATTGTACGTACAACATGATGAGAGTATATGCACTGTGTGTATGTCAAATGGTCTCTATTGTCGATTCAATTCGGTCTGAGCCGGGTTTATTCGAATGAAGATGTCGCGATATTTAGTTGTTTGGTGAAGAGGTCGGATATCGAAGTGGAGGGGGCTGAACAATTGAGAGGCACAGTAGATCCGGTTCGAAATTGGAAGGTGCTGTACGTCACAAAGGTGGAAACAGCGGCCCCTGGAATAGAAAACCCCTGGTGATTTATTGGACTGATGTTGAATTGACTAGATTGTCAGGCTCAACCTTGAAGTGTGAGGCTGGGAGGAAACAGCCGAGGAGTATTTAAGCAGTGGATGTTGGACTTGGATCGAACTATGAGCGCGCAGGAAGGCGCAGACGATAGTGTGGGGTAAGAACTGGGGAAAGCACCATCAACGGGCAGGGTTCCAGAAGCCAACGTGGAGGACTATAAGGGTGACATAAACACTAACACAGATATAATATGGACTCTTTTCTATCCGTATCTGCCGCCGATCTTCTGGTATGTGTGCATTTCGTTGACTCTGCTTCAACGGGCCGGGTTTTAGGTTCAAGAAATGGCATATGTTACTCTGTGTGGTTACCATTGTACAGTACAAAGTACAAGAGCCATGAAAACAGCCCTAGCTGCGTCCAACGAATCCTGCGCGGTTAATATGTTTCTGACTCCTCAATGTATTGATTGGTGAGTTCAGTGGATTGAATATGATGTTGCAGGAAACTTCAAGCGTGGGACCCTAGGTATATTTAGACCACTGAGAGAAGACCCGAATTGGTATGAATAACTACTAAACAATAACTTGGCCATGGTAATACATAATCAAGCAAAATATTGACTTGGATCAATTGGAATTATTAAACGCCCAACTTCAAATCACAGATCCATCCGAAGCTGACTGTGGAGTGTTTTATTCCCTAAAGACTCAGGCTCGTGCGGTGAGATGAGGTGAAGCGACAGTGGTTGGTTCCACACATGACAACACACCCAACCTCAGACAAAAGGCGACGGGAGGGGACGCATCTTTAATTGATCGTCCCCAAAACCGCCCAATCCTTGCTCGTCGCATCACTTCTTTTCTGCCATCAACCACAACCATCCTAGCTTTGTACCTGCCCTGAGTTAGCTGCATCTGCTGTATTCTTAACGCCTGCACTTGCCTTGCCTTACCTTGTCTGGGCTGCATTGCATTAATTCCACTGCTCTGCTCTGCTGTGTTGTGTTGTGCTGTTTCGTTTCTCTATTCAACTGAGACATGGTCTGATAAGATCTGCACCTGACTGACAATCCTCTTTCACCGTCTTCCTTCTGTCTAGTTCTTCTCTTTAATATCTTCAAACAATTGCCATTGTTCCTCAACACTTTCCATTCTGTCATTAGATCAGCCCAACGCCGCTGCTACTGCCACTACGATTCATTCCCCACGATCGACGACCGAACCCACGATATCAGCAGACCTCCATCCCCTCTTGGGTATGGAACCTTAATGACGACATACTTGGACCAAAAACTCCAATAATATCTCCATCATGGCCACTGGTACGAACACCCTATAGTCATCTTTCCATATACCTCCGCCCCTCTCCAAGCTTTACTCGACAGCCAGAATAATTAGATACTCAAACAAATGACTAACCTTCCTTGTTCAGTTCGGATCTGTGTCTGCGGCGACGAAAGCACTGGCAAATCCAGCCTCATCGCCTCTCTTGTTAAAGATCAGTTCGTCAACAACAAGATCCAACCCGTCCTTCCTCAAATCACCATCCCGCCGAGCATCGGTACCCCTGAAAATGTCTCGACTACTATCGTCGATACCTCAGCTCGCCCACAAGACCGAACCACGTTACGAAAAGAAATCCGAAAGTGCAACGTCATACTTCTTGTCTACGCCGACCACTACAGCTACGAAAGGGTGGCACTGTTCTGGATGCCGTATTTTCGATCTTTAGGTGTCAATGTTCCTGTCGTATTATGTGCCAACAAGTCCGATCTGGTCGGTCAGGGCACCACACCGCAGGTAGTTGAGGAGGAACTGTTGCCTGTCATGGCCGAGTTTCGCGAGGTCGACTCTTGCATCCGTACCAGCGCCCGCGACCATCGAAACGTAAACGAAGTATTCTTCCTTTGCCAAAAGGCTGTCACTCACCCAATCGCCCCTCTCTTCGATTATAAGGAAGGCCACCTCAAGCCTTTGTGTATCAATGCTTTGAAACGTATCTTCTACCTGTGCGACAAGGACCAGGACGGCTATCTCAACGAGCAAGAAATGCGTGACTTTCAAGCCCGTTGTTTCGACAAACCCCTAACAACTGACGATCTGGACAACATCAAGCTCAGCATCTCAAAATCATTGCCCGCTTCCGATCTGGAAAAAGGGATTGACCTACCAGGATTTCTGCAACTGAACAAACTTTATGCCGAGAAGGGACGCCATGAGACTATTTGGATCATTCTTCGAAAGTTCCACTATACCGATAGTCTAAGCCTTGAAGACAAGTTCATTCGCCCAAAGTTCGAGGTCCCGGAATACTCGTCTGCTGAGCTGAGTCCTGCTGGCTATAGGTTCTTTGTAGACCTGTTCCTGATCTTTGACAAGGATAACGATGGTGGCCTCAATGATGAGGAGCTGGAGGCTCTATTTGCCCCGGCCCCGGGACTTCCTAATTCTTGGATCGATTCATCGTTCCCTTCCTCAACCGTGAGAAACGAGGCTGGTCATGTTACTCTACAAGGCTGGCTTGCTCAGTGGAGCATGACGACTTTCATTGAACCCAAGACTACTATCGAATATCTTGCCTATCTTGGCTTTGAGCCTTCGAACCCCAAAGACTCCATCACCGCTGCACTTAAGATCACAAAGCCCCGTAAGAGGAGAAGTCGTCCTGGCCGAGTCGAGCGTAACGTAGTGCTCTGCTACGTTCTTGGTGCCTCGGGTGCAGGCAAGTCTGCTCTTCTCGACTCGTTCCTCAACCGACCTTTTTATGGTCTATACCATCCTACTATCAAACCCCGCCGTGCAGTAAATAGCGTCGAGTTACCTGGCGGAAAGCAAGTTTATCTCATCCTAGAGGAGCTTGGTGAACTTGAGCCTGCAATTCTCGAGAATCGGGCCAAATTGGACGCCTGCGATCTCATTTGCTACGCATACGACTCATCGGACCCGGACTCGTTCTCCCATATCGTTGACTTGCGAAAGAAATACCCACACCTCGATGAGCTTCCTTCTATCTACACTGCACTCAAAGCTGACAAGGACAAAACCAACCAACGGTGCGAACTTCAGCCAGATCAGTACACCTCTTCGCTTAGCATGAGTCTCCCACTGCATGTCAGTGTCACCTGGGGCAGTATTAGTGAGCTTTTTGTAGCCTACGCAGATGCTGCTACGAACCCTAGTACTGCGTTTCCTAGGAGCAACGAAGAAGGGCCCGACAGAACCAGTCTATACATCGCACTTGGGGCCACGGCCTGTGCAGGTGTTGCTGCATTGACAATCTGGCGGCGCGCGACCAACGCCTTTTAATTGCTACAGCAGAGCTTGTATACAGTCGAATAGATTTGGGTCATGGTTTCGTTCAAGTCACTTACAATTGCATGAGAAGGAGTTGCATTTCCCATTGGCAAAGAAAATGATACCCAGTTCCTTTGATAAGCTTGGTCACAGATAAATATAATAACATCATCTTTTCTTCTTTTACTAAGCTCTTAATGCAAGCAACCCCTCTCTTATATATTACAAGTCGTAATCCATAACGCCAAGCCCATGATGCCGTTTCCTATACCGGTACAAGAGGTTAGACCTTGTAGAAGCAAAAGCCGACGTAAAAGCTAGCCGCTTCCATTTCCTCATCAGACACGAGCAGGGGACCACCGCCACGCTCACGTACACCCATACGCTCGCTCAGAGGGCCCAACTCCCGATCATCCTTCTCAGCCTCCCAAATCTCAGGGAATGTACGATGAAATTGCAGTTCGAGATTGTAGTCTTCGGCAAGAGCACGGAAAGCCTCCCATGGTACTACATACTCGGGCACCTCTTCCACAGCCTCGTCCAGAAAGAAGTTGTATTTCCAACCAAATGCAGGTCGGAACACACCATCATCTGGTGTTTTGCCGGGGAAGCGCACCCGGTAGATAGAGTTGCCCCATTCAGCAGTTGGCTCCTCCTCGCCCTCTTCCAGTTCGCCATCCTCAGGCTCTGTCTGTTGCGGGGTTGTTGAGCCGTCACCGTCCTTCTCCGCATCTTGCTTGGCTGCGCGCTTAGCAGCTGCCTCCTCGTTGAATTTGCGGACTCGCTCGCCCAGAACATCAGAGTTGGGGATGCAGCCTATAAATCGACCTCCCTTCTTGAGTGCACCGGCGACGTTGCGAAGCATGTTGCGTGCGTTCTTCTCGGATTCGAAAGCATAGTGCATAGAAAACATCATGCTAACAACATCGAAGCCTCGACGGTTCATGGGTGAAGGGTCGAAGCCGACTTGCTGGATGATTTCCAGATTTTCAATGGTGTCGCCAAAACAATCTTTAACATGAAAACGAGCATCAAACAGGCGAGGAGCCGGTCGTCGGTGACCGCCTCGCCCGCCACGTCCACCACGACTGCCCAGTGTTCTGTAGCGATCGCGAGCTTGTTCGATACTCACGTCAGCCGGGTCCAGACCAACGTAGAGCTGAATAGGCTGAGGAGCCTGCTGCCACTTATTCAGGTCGCCGCCCTTTCCGCATCCCATATCGAGCACAAGGAGGTCTTTGCCGCTGGAGCGTCCAGCCTCGCGCGAGCCGGGGGTGTGATCTTCGTCTGGCGAATATCGCTGAATGATGCAGCTCTTGATCCAATTGTTGAAAACGCGTAGTCCCTTGATCTTGCTATCCCTCGTTCTCCAGTCGCGACCGCGCTCCGGTACATTGTTGTAATGTTGTCTCACGAGATCGCTGTTGTTTCGAATTCTCTCCTGTTCAGCTTCGGCGGCTTCGTCTGCCGCAGCCTCTCGTTCTCTTTCAAGCTGACGCTGTCGGATGGCTTCTCGTTCGGATTCTGAGATACGCGCGCGCGCTCCAGGGCGCTTGAATTTCCGAGGCTGTTCAGAAGGGGAGAGGGCGCGTCGCTTTGCTGGTTGGAGCGACTTGGCATTGTAGGGCTGGGGCAGATCGTCTTGCGGTTCGTCGTTGGCACGGCGTTTACGACCGTTACGCTCATCATCCTCGGCGCGATCCGAGTCTCTGACCATTTTGGAAGTCTATTCCGATTGGGTTTTTGTTTGTGTCAAGTTCTTGGTATTGCAATTTCGAATGCGAAGTTCAAATTCAAGTTTGAAGATTGGAGCGTGAGATGATGAAGTCCTCTGACTTATCTAATCTCAGCCAGTTTATCTGCAGGCGCTTGGGCCATGTAGCTTACCCTGCACTCCTTACGCTTGGCGATTTGCTGATTGAAATAAGTTTTAATGTCTATGCGACTTTGACAAATGTTTGATGAGGTCGAATGAGAAGCTTTACGCTCTTTTCTGGTTATGTCAAAGAAGTAACTCGTTTATATGGGAGCAGCGCCAGTGTTGTTTTTCTTACTGTGGGAAGTCACGTCGACAGTACATGCATCTGATCAAATATGAAGGATTGGGGAAAGGTTGCGTTAAGCAATTGAGTTGTAACTTGACATTGTATCAATGTATACCCCATAGTTATCTAGTTGTTAGATGCCATACAATCGTTAAACCTAATTGGTACAAACATTTCGTCATATTGAGCGGTTCAGTTTGTTAATATACAGCTTCCAAATGCTAGGTAGTACGTACCGTCTAAGGTACGTGAGGTATTCAGTGCGTGTCCCGCTGGAGCCTTGCAGCAACCGCCCAGACCACTCTCCACAGTCACCTTGCCATCCAATTGCCTGCCATTGCTCATGCCATACAACACCAAGCTCTACCGACCTATCTCTGAGCTTCTCTCGTCATCCATCTCCAAACACAACAACATCACCAACAATCAACCGTATATACCGTCACACTTAACGAGACACAAAGCCTCCCCGATATCGCATTCTGCGCATAAAACCACACACATACTCGACGACCGCCGACCACCGTCATCATGGGTTCCGACCCCCAGTACGCGAAATGGCCATTGCTGCCTCTTTCGCAGCATGTCTTCACCCTCACAAACGGCTACGCTACAAAGAATGCGCAACAAGCCGCTGTAAAGGCTCTCCAAGATGCCATCGCCCAGGACAAGATGGCTCCTTTTTACCGATATCTCGCCCACCCGCTCGATGGCGTCCTCAACACCGTTGGCGAGGGCGGCTCTTCTGCTCCCGGACGGCCTCTCAGTAGGAAGTCGAGCCTCGTTGGAATGATCGCCACCAAGCCTGCTGCTGCCAACATCAGTCTCCCTTGGGATGAGGGTCTTTACAACCAGCTGAAGGAGGACAACGATCGTGAGCTACAAGAGATCCAGAAGGAGGAGGATGACGCTGTGGAGCAAGCTGGTGATACTGAGGTCATGGCCGCCCAAGGCAAGCGAGCAGAGTTCTGGGCTCGAGTTGGAGATAAGGCATGTCTATTTTCGCCTAGAGCTTTACGGTCTGGTAGCATCTCGAGCTCTCCATGCTAACATCCCTACAGGACAAGGCTATTGCCGCCTATGAGAGCCTCTTCGAAAAGACGGGTATCCTCGGTACCAAGATCGACCTCGTTCTTGCTATAATACGTATGGGCTTGTTTTATGGTGACAAGCCTCTCGTAAAGAAGCATGTCGAGCGCGCCAAGGGTCTTGTCGACACAGGCGGTGATTGGGACCGTCGCAACCGTCTCAAGGCCTACGAGGGCCTGCACCTGCTCACCGTCCGATCCTACAACCTCGCGGCGCCGCTGCTACTCGACTCCCTTTCCACCTTCACCAGTTACGAGCTCTGCACCTACTCCAACCTCGTTGTGTACTCCGTCCTTGCTGGCTCAGTCTCCCTCAAGCGAGTCGATTTCAAGTCAAAGGTTGTTGACGCACCTGAGATCAAGGCAATTCTTGGTGATGGTGAAGACAAGCTGCTAGCCCTTAGCGGCGCTCTCAGTGCTGGTCCAGGTGCTGATGACACTACCGGCGTGAAGGCACCTAAGACGGCCACCGCCGCTGTCAATCTGACCACATTGGGCTCAAGCACTGATCAGCCCGAGGCTGAGATGGCCATTGACTTCAGCCCCTTGGCCCTGCTTGTCAGCAGCTTGTACAACGGCAACTACAAGACCTTCTTCAAGTCTCTGGCCGAGGTTGAGGAGCAGTTCCTGAACCAGGATCGCTACCTCCACGAGCACAAGAACTGGTTTATCCGAGAGATGCGACTCCGTGCCTACCAGCAGCTCCTGCAGAGCTACCGTGTTGTCGGCCTCGAGAGCATGGCCAACGATTTCGGTGTCACTGTCGACTTCCTCGACCGGTATGTTATCTGTTCCACTATCACATGAACAAACAAAAGCTAATGTTGCCGTTCTAGTGACCTCGCCCGCTTCATTGCCGCTGGCCGTATTCCTTGCACCATCGACCGCGTGACTGGCAAGGGTGTTATTGAGACCAACCGCCCCGATGACAAGAACAAGCAATACCAAGACGTCGTGCGACAGGGCGATCAGCTCATTACAAAGCTACAAAAGTACGGCCAAGCTGTGCGGCTGAGGGGTAGCGAGAGAGCATAGATGGGGGAAGACTATGGATAAGGAAGCTGGTATTTGGTAGTGTCATGCCAAGAAAGACAACGCAGTGGGGGAGGAAATGGAGTTAGAAGAAGAAGACGACTCCCATGCCTTTGCCTATTTGCTTGACTGTATGATATGAATTAGACAGGCCATTGCGGTAATAGATTGGCTGGGTCCCGGTGAGGCACCAAAAAGTGGTCTGATGTTTAACCCCCCGTCTTGTCCACACCGAGTTGACGACTGTGGAGTTGGTTGCATGTGTGTTGGATGATGTTATAGAAGCGGAAATCGGATTACCCCAGTATTGCTCTTTTGTACCTGCGCATGCAGACAAGGGTGAAATCGAAAGATCAGCAACACGACTGCATGGTGTAGGTACACCCCGGGACTATGATCCGACAAGTTCAAACTTCACAAATTGGTCTCGATTTTACATATCATGAAAATGCTATTGGTGAACTTCTGTCTATCCAATACTGAGTAGTACGCTAAACAATGCAATGTGACAACTGGTTTTCTTCCTTCTCTTTTTCATCCTCACACCATGGGTCTCGTGTCATAATGCAGTGCCGACCTTCGGCTCCGCACCGTCGAAACCCCCTCTGGGGACCCCGCCACAGGATCGGGCCCGCGATAGATGTAGCGGGACCGATTTCCGAGATCACAATCCCTTCCGATCGTTTGTTGCTGCTTCATCGGTACTTGTCGAGGAACTCCTTGTGGAACTTGACGATGCTGCCAACCCACTCGGTGCCGGGAGCAAGGAAGGTTGTTCGGAAGTGGAGGGTGTTCTCCTTTTGACCGAAGCCGGAACCGGGAACGACACAGATACCGGTAGCCTCGAGGAGACGCATGCAGTAGAACTCATCGGTGGTTCGGCCCTCTGCCTTGGCAGCTTCGGCGGCCTTCTCGGGAAGCTTGATGGTGGGGAAGAGGTACATGGAACCTTGGGGCTCGGCGCACTCGACTCCCTCCATCTGGGAGAAAGCCTTGTGCAGAGCGGTGGCGCGCTCTTGGAGACCAGAAAAGATACCGTCGTACTCCTTCTTGTAAAGCTCGTATGAGGGCTCACCCTGCTTGGGAGGGTTGACCATCAACTCGACGATGCATTGGCCGATGACGGGGGCGCAGAGCATGATGGAGATGAACTTGTAGATGTTGGCCTCGACATCGGCATCGAAGTTGACAAGCTCGAAGTAACCACCACGGTGGCCGCACTCGCCTACCATACCCTTGGAGACACTGTGAAGAGAGGCGAGCTCGAGACCGTCGAACTTGCCAGGGTTCTCCTTTTGGAGTGTGCATAAGACCTGCTTGAAACTGTGGAACTTGCCGACAAAGACGTTTGTCTGGTAAACCTCATCGGCCATAACGACTAGGTTCTCCTTGTTGGCGAACTCGAGAACGGCGCGGATGTCCTCCTCAGGGAGAGAAGCACCAGTGGGGTTACCAGGGTTGATGATGACAATGCATCGAACGTCAATGCCGTCGGCCTTAGCCTTCTCGTAAGAGGCGCGGATAGTATCGACATCAGTGCCCCAGTTCCTTGACTCATCAAGCAGGTAGGGAACAGCTGTGGCCTCAAGGAGAGACAGGGTGGCGGTGTAGAGAGGGTACTGAGGAATAGGGATAAGGATACCGGTCTTAGGAGAGGCGCAGATGACGTTAAGGAGGGTGTTGACACCGGAAGAGGCACCAGCGGACAGGTAGATGTGATCAGGATCAGCGGGGAAGCCATCGCGACCTGGGAGTTGTTAGTGAGACAGCATATACGTCAAGGGCGGCATGACTCACGCTCAATAAACTTTGCGATACTATCACGGATAGCAGGAACACCAGTGCTGGCGCTGTAGGCACCGACAGAGCCAATCTTGCTAAGAAGGAACTTGGCGCGCTCAATGACATCGGTCTTGTAGCCAAAGTGCTTGGTAAGGGCCTCCTCGTTCTCGAGCAGGATGGGGTTCTCGAGAAGACTGGCGACCTGTCGGAAAAAGGTGATGGGCTTCTGGTCGAGCTGTTGAGGGTTGCCAATGTTGGCAGAAATGACCTCGCTGAAAGGAAGATCGCCGGTATCGCCCTTGGCTATCTTGGCCCGGTACTCCTCAGACTTGACAGCAAGTTCACCACGGACGGCATACTTGGCGGCGACGACGCGCTGGTTGATGTTTTCGGTAGTCAATCTCATTTTTGCAAAATATGTTGAGAAAGATGAGGTCTGTAGGTGTAGGTTGTGGTTGCTGTAGTGGGGGTGAAGAGCAGTAGAACTTTTTGGCGGGGTACAAGTCGAGGCGAGTAAGGGTCGTGGGGTAGTTGTGGTAGTAATAGATTTACTCCAAGCACGGGCACCAACTATATATGTTTAAAAAAAGGTCGAACGAGTTAGCAAAACTGGTCGTACTGTATTACTGTACAATCTGTAACAGTATCCAAATAAAGTAAAATGTCAATGCTTTGAGGCCTGAGCTGAAGCCTGTGTCAAGGGGAAAGAGGGATGAGACAAGGATGAGGAACCCGGTGTGTGTAAGAGAATGAGAAAGAGAGAGGCATACACCGGAGAAGGCTACTACGCCAAGAAAACACTGTTGTTGCTAGTGTAAGTGCAAGTATGTGTGTGTATCAGAGGGTATCGTAAACACTGAAGAGGAAGAAGGGAAAGTTGAGGGCAGAGCCGGATACAAATATTAGCACGAGAGAGATAGAGTAAGGGCAAATACTAATGGAAAATCCCCCATATAGATAGAAGGCATCCATCCATTAACTTATGCGGGCACATGGTACAATGCTACCAAGGTGAACAAGAGAAAATCAAAGGCTAAGAAGGCCGAAACCCTTGATTACCCACTCAGACAATCACATCGACATCGCAAACGCATCCACGTCTGGGGGGGCGGATGGAGACCCGGGGTGGATGCATGGGTCATGGTCATGGACATGGTCATAGCCTAGTATGGAGGAGGTACTGACAAAAGCCTCAAGATGGGATGGGACGGGATGTAGGTAATGTAAATGACGGGGGTTCCCCAAAATCAGCGCATGATGCCCTGTAAATTGCCTGACATGAACGGCAGGAATCCGGGGGCGCAAGTGTCCATGACGAGAAGACTGGACAAATTATATTTGCCTCAGCTCAGTTCAGCCCAGTCAACTGACGGATGACGCTTGGGGGGGAACGTGGAGAGGGAGAAAAAGAGCGTGGGTACGCAGCCGGGGTGTGTTGGTGCCTCCAAAATGGAAACAAATGGGGGGCAGATTTGGGGATTCCAGGCCCGGAGCCGGTATGGGACCCCGGAAGGCGCAGACTCGGATTGAGATTCAGATTCAGACTCAGACTCAGCAGCAGATATTGATTCCGCACATGACTGATAACTGACAATCCATCGCAAGCCATGACTATGACCATGTGAATTTCATGATGCAGTGAATGGTCTCGTCTTCGGCCACTTTGCCCGAAAGAAACTCTTCGGACTGTCCCGAGAAGATGACTGACGCTGGAAGCCTGTCTTCGGAGACCATCCCGGAGTTTAGCTCGGGGGTAGAACACCGCTCTTCGGCTCTTGCTCGAGTATAAAATATAATAGAAAAGGCGGCTTAACACGATTTTCGAAACAAAAAAAACGAAACAAGAGGTACGGCACTTGCAGTTACATAACAAGAAGAAAAAGGCTTATAAGAGGTCCAATAGAACGTCTTGCCTTGCGCCAGATTTGTTAATTGGTATCAGATTAACTTTGTCTGTCAACCTCTTTTGGGAGCATGTTGCTTGCTTGCTGGCTTGCTTGGGCATGTTTCAACGGGACCGGACCGGCCCTGCAGATGTATAGATTGAAAGTAGGGCATTTGGTTGGTTGAGGGAATAAAAAAAGTCACCTAGAAAAGTCTTCCATCATCCACAATGGAAGCTCTCTTGTGACGAAACGTACCTGAGATAGCGGGGCTCTGATTGCTGCTGGCCCATCGTTGTTGTCCATTGATGGCAGATTCGTTCGTCTCAGCACCAACAGCCACTCGAGAAGAGGAGTTCAGAAGTGGTTTGCATCGTAGCGTTTGTCCGAGGCGGACCGATGCCACTGGAGTTCGACGTGCTAACATTGGATACTGATAATGATCGATCTCCTCTTGTCTTATCTTGTTTCACGACTGGAGTTGTGGAGGCGTGGAGATCTGACTGAGAGGCGGAACACTGAGATGAGTTAGTTGCTGGAACCGGTAGTTGTAAGAGTAAGCACTGGCAGAAAGTGACATGTAAAATGAAGAATAAATATCCACAAAAATTTGAAGAAGTAAAAAGTAGAATGCCTACCTTGAAGCGAAAGTCCACTCTGTTATCTGGCCAGACGAACGAAGAGTCAATAAGATGTAGAGTTGATAGTTGATATCGGATCGCCAAAACCTCGTCTCGCTTACTCCCGCGGCGGCCAAGTCAGTCAGTTTTGTGATTGATGGGACTGGAAGTTTTGGGCGCAAATGACATCTGGCTCAGCAAATCTGATGTCGTACAGCGATGGTTCCGATAATAAGTAGTTAAAGACACAGCAGTACCGAGCGTGGAACTAAAGTGAATTATTATCCAGCTGGATGAGGGGAAAATGATATTTGTTGGGGTTGCAGAAGCTGAGATTGGATATGTCAGCTGCAGCGGGTAAATCAATACTGATTTGATGCACGGCACGTCGTACAAATCTACGAATAGTTCTTGGGAAGTGAGAGAGAAATGAATATGTTTCTGGCTCTTTATACCGCTCTGTAGACGAAGGGAAAATACCCGATATCGTGCTTTGGTAACACGCCTTGCAAGGGTCTAACGGTAAAATGCACCGGTCTCGGATCCATACTATGTACATGTTTATTAGTATCCCTTTACTCAAACCGTGTCGGATCTCTGCATCATGTGCTAACATTGGACGGTGATAACTAAGATATTGGTTAAGTTAGATAAGGTATGCTATATATGCAGCTTCCAATTGGTCGATCTAAGTGTCAATCAATCCCTCGGTGAGACCTCCAGCGCGTCCACTCACCGAGATCTACCTAGGTAGACATGGATGGGTCCGTCTCTCTGTTGCGGCGTCATGTTTTCCCGGGTTCCGACCAACGTCGTTGGATCCGTAAATTTCCCATGTACTCACAGCGTCTGAGGTATAGGAAGACCAAGCCATCAGATCATCGTCAATCATCATGGCAAAGAAGGGTACGCATAATATCTAGACGCTTCAGTTGCGTTTCTATCCACCAAAAAAATAATAATAATCTTTTGCTAACTCGATTTTCTCAATAGCCAAAGCTCGTCTGGTGCATGCGCGCCTCGTTTCCATGGCCATGACTGGCTTCTTCTACACCTTCAAGCGTCCCAGAACCGCACCCATGATGAGCATGTTGAAATACGACCCCATCGGTACGGCCATCTTAATCTATAATGCCCCGAACCACTAGCTAACGTACTCAATTGCAGTGCGCAAGAAGGTCTTGTTCCTCGAGTCCAAAAAGAGAAAGTGAACGCCTACCCAACCTTGTTCGACGACACCTTATCGATGCAAGAATTTCTATTCCCCGATCTCTTGTATGAGCCAGAAACAGCTCACTCGCCGGCCGCCATCATTTACGCGCCATGTAACACTACACTAAAGAGCATTGTTGGAGTTTGGGCCCCGGGGATCCTCGCTCTGCGGATGCGACTGAACATGTACAACATAGATTACAACTATATCATCACGACATGGCTGCACCGGCATGCCACTGAATTTAACGATCAGAATCCCATAAAGCTGTCCATTATGTGTTTATGAGCTATGTCTACCAGTTGATTACAGACCATGGGGAGCAAATCATCATTCCATCCTCGTCCGCAAATGGTCTCCTTCAAATCACCAAAACTGAATCATGATTGGCCGCCCGATAGTTGTGTCTCTTGCTCTCCTAGGGCTGGCAACCGTATATCATGCACAAATTTTGACTCGACTGAATGATTGGTAGAATTGTGCAACGTTGACTTCTCATGCTATGTCTTCCCCGCGTGTTCCTATGTCAAGTATATAAGTCGCATGACTTCCTGCGATATATAGATGCTTGAAGTAGCTGTGGCTCACATATCATTGGCATCTCCATACTCAGCTTGATTTTCTGACTTGATTTTCTTCGTGGCAGGAGTAGCGTCACTTCCTTCATCAGCATGAGCCATATTGCGCCTTTTGTTTGGCTGAGCTCCATCTCTACAGTCCAAGATAGTCTCTTTGGCAAAATCCTCCATGGTAGGGAAATCCCATTTCTGAGTTCTCGACGGTACCTGACCTGTTCGAATTTGTTCGACCACAGCTGGGTTGGCACCGGCCACAGCCAAAGTTGCTTTGGCCATTACAGGCCTATTGTATCGGTCATGATTCGCAGCAGCTCTGACAGGCTCCGTCTCTTCTTTTGAAGCAACTGCTGGTCGTAATATGGGCCGTGGAACACTGGATTCTCGGCGCCTTCGTTGCTCCTGTGCAATTGAGGGAGGAGGGGCTGGCAATGAAGCCTCGAGTGCGGGACTGGCCACGACAACTCTGCGACGATATCTGTCTCCTTGGGCATGGACATCAAGCATGGGAATGTCAAGACTGTTGGAGCGTTTTATGACAGGGCCTTGAGCCTGAAAACCAGGGTGAGGCTCCTTGGGACGTTGCTCCTGGAAGTAACCTGACTCAATTTCGATCTCGCTCTCCTGTGACTCGTGTGGAGCGACGGTCTGCAGTTTGGCACCTAACTGGTCTCTGACCCAATTGTGTTCTTTGCTCAAGTAGAAAGCAGTTGATTGCAATATTTGATTGAGATCAATCATTTTGTTGAATGTAGTGTTCAGGTTCTCCACACGAGGCACTCGTTCACTCATGCCTTCCAACTGACTCTTGAGTGTTTCCATAGCCTTGAGGTCTTCACGTTCTCTCCGACAAAGCTCACTGCTGGTGCCAGCATGGCTTTGTAATTTGGTAAGATGTTCTTGTAAACCAGAAATTTTCTTACGTTCTTCGAGCAACGCCTCACGCAGAAGCTGGGACTCAGGGTCGCCCGATGATACTGCTTCCAGCTGCAGTCGGATTTGCTGGAGATGTGCTTCTATCGTGGAATGAATGGCTTCAGATTTGGAGATGTCACCCTGAGATGCGACACTCTGCTCCTGAAACCGGTTGTCAAGAGCCTCCTTGATCCCCTGAATGGCTTTTTGCAAATCTTTCTCGGCCTGTTGGTCATTTTCGAGCATAGATGATCTCATTACGTCGAGTTTTTGGGACCATTCTTGAGAAACTTGACACAGAGTTTCTTCAAGTTTAACAATCTTTACCTCTCGATTCTCAAGTTGCTTGATAATCTCATTGTGCAAATCGCCCTTGAAGTTATCCATCCAGACCGAGCTGTTTGCAGAAAAGTCGGCCCAGTTGTCCTTGATTTCGTCGCAGGCCATATGGGTTTCGAGAGTCTTGGCAGATATGTCATCTAAACGATCAACAAAAACCTGGCGGTTGTCTTCAAACCATCGCTCGTTTTTAGACTGAGCGGCTCGCTGTTCAGCCATGTCATTATGTAGTTTGTCAAAGTGGTCCTGAACAGTTTTCTGGAAACACGCCGTAGTCTTTGATGTCTTTGTCTGTGATGAGATAACGTTGTGTATTTCTGACGCCAACCTAGAGACTTTAGTGAAAAGACGGGGGGATTGGGAGGAATACATACCGAGTAATGATGTTGGCTTCCAGGTTCTCTAGCATCGATTTGACATCTTCACTTGCAGCTTGTCCCTCAATTCGCGAGCCCAGGTGCTCACTCATACGATCGACTCTAAGGCCCATTAACAGGATTCTGTGGCGTTATGTGCAATAACCTACTTGTCCGAAAGGTAATCAGTCATCCTGTCTTGTTTCTGGCTCTGTTCGTTGTGCTTGTCGTTGTTTTCTTTCAGAGCACAAAGATCAGAATGTATGGTATTGATCATATTAGTCAGGGCTGACTCTGTTTTGAGCTGGCTTTGAAGTCCACTGGCTGCTGCTTTCTCGCGAATGAGTTCTTGTTGCAGATGCTCAAGCTTCGTCTTCAGTTCCTCGATGGCATGGTTTTCTTAGCGGCACAATCAGTCAGTATATTCACCTGCTAGAAGGAATGAGTTCTTACTCTTTTGAGTCTCTTGCTCCGTCTCTGCTCGGTATTTTTCGACACATCTTTTAAGCTCCTCACGTTTCTTCTGGCTAGCTTCAAGAGCCAACTCAACGGCTTTGACATCGGTAGCACGTTTCTCGTGCAGTTCCACTGCTTCATCGTAAAAGGCACGGGCACGTGTAAAAAGATCTTGTTGTTCAAGAATGGCTTCGTTGACCTTTACTCGATTCTTGCGGCATTTGTCATGAATCGCTGCCTTGTCTTCATGAGATTTGGCCAGATCTGAACGCAGAGATTCGACTTTGCTCAGTAGTTTCTGATTTTCCTTTTCTGCTAGAGACCCTTCTTTTTCCCGACCTTTGTGAAGGTCCGTTAGTTCCTGAATTGCTGCGTCTTTCTCAGCCATGAGCTGCTTTGATATCTCCAAAGCTTCCTCTGCACAGTGAACCTCATCCTCAAGACGAGAGATTTCTTTGGCAGCCTCAATGCGCTCAGCCTCGGAAATTTGGATGCATTCATTCCAGTGTTGAGCCACGTTCTGCATAGCAGCCTTCTTTCGGTCGGGGTCTACTGTGGCATGAGACCGGGCTTTTCGCCTCGAAGAGCGTTTCTTGGAGATATTGCTTCCTCTAGATTGTGGGCGATCATGATCTCTCCCTAACCCCCTGTAGTAATCAGATCTTGCAGTCGGCTGCGTAGATATGTAACCACGTGAAATGCGATTTCGTCTCGCAGCTCTTGGAGTCTGTGGAACAGGTACTTCCAGATCACCACATGCGCTAGGAGACGATACGCGATGGTGAGCTGGACCGTTTTGAACAATATGTGGGAGCGGCAATTTCAGATGCTCAAAACTGCGTGCTGGATGACTGTGTCAGTATAAATAACCCCTGAAGTGAGTGATCTCATCTTACCAGGGTTGCTCACTTGGACAAAGGCGGAATGCTTCTTGTCCTCTATATGCTGTGATGTTTCAACTTGGTGAGACACTGTAGTAGGCTGCGGAGATCTTGAAAATGCTTTGGTTCTCGGGGGCGGTGCGGGTACACCAATAACAGGAGTAATGACCTTGCGGGGAGGTTCAGAGCTTTCAACGAAAGAAGCTACTGCGCCAGCGTCATCCTTCTGAGGAGTTCCCCTACGAGAAGGCTTTGAAGAGTAATGCTCTTGTTGCCTGGGACTTGCAAGATCTCGATGAGATGAGGTGGGAGAACCTTGAGAGGAAGATTGCCTCCCAACCAACCCGATCTCGGGTAGATCTAAAGGTGGAGGTCGAGGGAACTGGGTGTTAGAGGGACGTGGTGGGTTAGGCGGAGATATGCGCGGAAGACTACCCATTGGGTTGGAGAAGAACCTGGAGGTATCATTTGACTGGGATTGTTCAACTTTGGGCCGCTCTGAGAACTGTCCAGGGCGAGGTGGTTTCTTCTCACCGAAAGAGAATCCCTCAGAGATGTTGGATATTGATACATCCTCTTTTGGTACGGAAAACCGCTTGAACTGGATCTGGCTTGCGGATGCATTAGAGGTTACTTGGGAATCAGGGATGACGAAGGGCAGCTTCTGGAAATCTCTCTCATCTTCAACATGTTCGAATGATGCCAGGGCAGTCCCTCGACTGGGCACTGGAGGCCTTGACGCTGGTGAAGCAGACATTGTCTTATCCTTATCAGGGGCCAAAATGGCCTTGATATTGGCGGAGCGATACAATGAACTCGGCTACAAGGATGGGCGACGAGGTAGAGTATCAAAGAGAGGAGATGATGGCCTAATGAATCAAGTTGGTGAAGAAGAGGAGGTTTCGATACGAGGCAAATGCTGCCTGGTTTATCCAGTACCTTCCTTCCCCATTGCACTCTCTGCCTGGCATATTTGGGAAGTGTTTCGCAACGCAGCTTCCCGTTCAATGATTGGTAGGGTAAGTATGGACGTTTGGAGGAAAGCACGACCAGCTCGGGTCTCCTGAAAAGTATTATCCAAGGAGAGAGCGCAGATATGGGAGCATTCGAATAACTCTTCCATTTACTGATTGCCTGTGCTCTCAAAGGAAATCTCTACCTTGGGCGGTATCTAGGCATGAAGCACTCAGGTGAGGAACAGAAAAGTTGGCCCCTAAGGCTTAGGGTGACAGTAATAAAGAGCCTAAGAGTCTCATAAGAAGAGCATAAACTGAATAACTAATTTTATCTCTTAGGATTTCAGCGGCCAATTCTTCTGACACCTTGGGGGCACTTGCACTGACTGATACCGTTATTGTAATAAGCACCTACACTTCGAACACACTGAGTACTTTGTAGTATGCTTCAGTGTTTTCACTCTGCTTTTTCGTTATGTTTGTCATGCTTCGTTCTTTCCTGTCCAGAAACCCAGAATAGAGGAACTTGGGGAATATGATGTTTCCTTCCTTCTGCCATGAAAGCACTCGCTAGAGCATAGCATGCTTTACATCCCTGAAGGCAAGATTCAGGTATTTACTTGATTGCCTCAAAGACTGTATGAACTTTTGGAATGAGGAAAGAGTGTCTCCAAATATTACAGCCTCAATATAGGCGACTGTCGAGTGATATCACACACGACCTCATGAACCCTGCCAACAAGGATTCTAGGTGACAATGGAGGGGCTTACTCCTCAAGAAGAGACGGCCTCATATGGAGGCAGTATCCCGTCAAGTTATCATAGAATGTTAGATTTGGCACCCAAATCTATTCAAGATCATGTCGTATCGCATCGCCAAGTTTTTCGCTTGAGGACAAGACAATGCAAAGGCGGTTATCTTTAGATTAAGGACGTCAACGACTAGACGAAACCACAACATCCACCAACACAACGTCAGTTAAATGTAAGAGAAGCATATCAAGACCTATTTCTGACCCTAGGCGCTTCGCTTAAGACTTAAAGATGGACGTCAGAGAAGCTTGGACCACCATCTCTATTGATCCCCAACCGCCGCTATCACCTACCAACAGTCAGAATGAAACCCGTCTATAACATCCACATGCAGTACGACTTAATCCCCAGACTAAGACGCTGCAGGACCAATCCAGCGGCTCATCACTGTGAAACATAAGAAAAATATTCTCTTAGGCACAAGCAACGGCCCTGCATTAATCACCCTTTGGCGCGTGACGAGCAACAGGCATTGCGGTTGCTCAAGTGTCTATACGCTCGCCTCATTGGTTGGACCCCTGTTTGGGGCTTTGCCGCTCAGCGCTTCGAGCTGGACCATCACCAATCACGACCAAGTATGTGCCTATATCGCGGTTCCTGTGTTGTGCTTGAGTCTCGACCCAGCAATGAGGATCCAATAACGATTCGCCTTGAACCTTCGGGAGTTGAGGGCCAAGTCGGTATCAAGGGGTGCTTGGACTAGGTACGACGTATGTGGGGGATGAAAGAAAAGAGAGATCCATGGATGTAAATACAATGGTTGTCCTCGCAATATTGCTATATTCTTATGAAGATTCTGGTCCTTCTATCTTAATTACATGGTGTCGTTGCTTTCTTCCATGTCCAAGGTTCTGTGAGCCTTCTTCGCCCATTTTCCATCAACCAATTCAAGCAAACAGCTCTTATTCAAACACAATGTCTCAAACTCACGACCCTTTCCCGTTAGCATCGGAGGTATACAATGACGCCCCAAGTGCAGACACTGGCACCGATGCCGGTGCTGCTGGTGACAGCTCAAGCAACTCGGTTTCTATCTCCCAAGGCGGCATGATCGCTATTATAGTTGTTGTCGTTGCTGTCAGTTTGATCGGTAGTATGTATCGTCCGTTTGTTGTCTCATTGTATATGCTAACTTCATTATAGTCTCCACAGCTGCTCTTTTCTTCATCGCAAAGAGGCGTGAATGGACAATGCGAGAGACGATTAGAAAGTCTGCCCGCAAGGTTGTCACCGCCCTCACACCCCGAAGAACAGAGTTCCCATCTTCAGTCAAAGACGGGCCTATTCCCACTCATCGCAATCGTACACGGATTGACGACGATGTCCCTCCGACACCAAGAATTCGGCCTGAAGATCTTGAAAAGGGACTAGCACAAGCCAAGGCAAAGCGAAAGGAGAAGAAGTGGGCAAGAAAATAAACAGGAACAGAGAAGGTGTTACCTGATAATGGCTTAGTTGGCAATCACAGTGGCCGAGAGTGGTTGCAGAAAGAAACTTGTCTGACACAATATTTGATGATCGTGGCTTTAAACTGGTGATCCCAACGGACGGGATCCGGGTATCATCCATGTATAAATAGTAACCCTCCACGCATGGGCTGTCTCATCTTTTCTCCATGAACTGAACGATAACGCCTTTGCTATTTTTGATAATGAATTCCAAGCGCCTATTTTCTTCTTCTTAGATCCGTCTAAATGTATTACCGCTGGCACTTCGTCGAGCAGCTCCAGTTCGCTTATCTCTGGGTTCAGCAGGCAACTCCTCCTCTCGCTTCTTCTGCTTCCTCTTTGACTCAGGGATGAAAGACACTTGTCGCTCGCCAACAACTTCGCCACGAGCCTTGTTGACACGCCCGTACTTCTGTTGTCTTGAGCCAAGCGCTGTATCCTTGACGGCTCGTCCGTGGTTGCTGGTTGACGAAACACGCATGACAACATCATCGTCCTTGGACTTCTTCTTGGGTGCGGCGACGGGCCTATCCATATCCTCATCACTGGACGCATCGTCATCGGAGTCCTTGCCTTGGTAGCGAGTGGGGCCCTTGGATTCAGTGGCCTGTTCAACCACAGTGCTTGGGTTGAGGGCGCGGAATTCTCCAGTATTCTCATCAACCTGGAAGGCTTCATCCTCGAACATCTTGTTGAAACGAGAATCGCCAAGAACACCAGCCTTGGTATCGACTTCTTCTCTGTTCTCCTGCTTCTTGAGAAGCTTATCCACCAACTTCTGGTTGACCTTGACCTTCTTGGTGCCTCTGATTCTGCTTGCGCGCTCCTTCTCAACCTTTTCCTTGATACGCTTCGTTCTCTCTTCCTCCCAGACATAGGGGTTGGCAATCAACCTAGCCTGCTCGTACAGCTTGGAGGCCACAAAGTAACCGTGCATGTATGGTCGGAGGAGGTTGGTCTTTCCAACAAGGTGAGACAAGCTCAGTTGCTTCAGTTCGGGAAGTGTCAAGAACTTGTAGTTGTCGTATGTTTCGGTGTGCACCTCCTCGGCCATCTCTTCGACCATGTTGTCCAAGAAAGAGCACCACTTGGGTGCGGGACCAAGCTGAGGAATGAAGAATGCGTGCTGCTGCTTGCCTTCGTTGGCTGTCATGATCATACCAGTGTTTTTACACCAAGCAACGTCGTTGATGTCCACGATAGGTTCCACAGACGTCCAAGGGTCTCCAGTCTGCTCATCCCACAGCTTAATGATGCGCTTATCAGCTGATAGGATTTTCTTCTCTTGCGATGCCGTCGTCATATGCATAATCTTCTGTACTGCAAATCCATAGCCTTGATCCTTCTTCATGAGAGGCACAGGTCGTCGGAGATCGAAAATCTGCATCATGCCGGTCGATGAGCCAGTGACGATGGAAAGACCGGAAGGACTAAAGTCAAGTGCTGTGACTTCACCTTCGTGGCCTCCCAACAGGGCAACTCTGGACTTGGATCGGGGATCCCAAAACTCAACAGTTCCTATCGAGGTTCCGAAAGCAAGCAGGTTATGGGTGTTTTCTGCAATGGCCGCAGTGTTGACGCTACCAACTCCGATACCTCCTTGTAGACCACCGCCAGTCAATTCGTCGTCGCCGCCAACATCGACCTGGTATGACTTCATGAAACGCCCCAACTCAAGGTTCATACGAAACACTTCACCCTTGCCGTCGCTATCCAGACCGACGGATGGCACAAGAGCCTCGGTGGACTGTCGGTCGTAGACAAGGGCTCGACCGTATCTGGGAAGGCGAACTTCGTAGTGACAGCCCATGGGGGTGTGAAATTCGAGGCGGCGGTCGGTTTGTAGATGTATAGACTTGGAGTAATCGGATGACAGAAGTTCAAATGAGTGGTTGAGGGCGTTGGTGTGGCGGGCAAAAGACAGCGACAGCTGAGGTAAGTTGTGAACATGAATCTGCGGCTTGTATGTACCGGTGCTCATGATCCAGTCGCCATCTTCACTGACTCGAATGCAGTTACTGGCCTCCTCGAACTCGAAATCTTGTAGGAGCTCGACACGATTCTGGTATTCAGCATCATCCTTCAAACTTCGCTTTCTGCGTCGCGCAAGCCAGTCGGGAAGAGGCCGGGCTGTAGATGCGCCCGAGATTGTGTATACGGGAACGGTTCCCGGGTTTGACAGCTTCATGGCGACAGTGTTCTTGATGAGTCGCAAGAACAAAGGTTGTTGCTGTACTGCAGGTAGTAAGTAAGTTTTGCGATTCTTGGGCGGATGCGACTGGACTAGGTAGAGTTGGAAAAAAATCAAGGTGAAGAAAAACGTGCCCCACTACCTTCGGTGAGTTCGGTGACCAAGCTTCGGTGAAGGACCTCCACTTGGCTATCTGCTCCTATCTGTTCATCGCGAAAGTCAATAGGCTATGTCCGTAACAAACCCGGTCCCTTGGAGTGCCCCTACATCCCTAAAACCCGACCACCAAACTACTGACGTCCTCCATCAAACATCGCATCAGGGACCCCCTAAAAAGTCCCTGTCCACTCACTTTCTGGTGCCCCATCCTAGCCCGAGCTGAGGCCCTGGCTGTCCCGCGCGACCACCTCCACTGAATTTCTATCTCCGCCAACGCCTAGTCTCTGGATCGCGACATACATCCAATGTATCATCGAACATCAGTTTAATACATGTCATCAACACATTGATCACTAATTTCCAAGGCAGAACAACATAAGCCTAATGGCTTAGCTCTATCTCAGTTCCTACAGTTCGAACGTTCATCTTACCGATCGAGCAAATTAAGCTCTCTGCGGCATCACCACCGAGCTGCTCGCTCGGCACAAGTGTCTCGTTCGTTGAGATGGAGTCCGGAGAGTCGACGGCCCCAACAACTACAATCTTGACAACCATATTCCGACAACTCCCGTGTTAGCCTACGCTTCGACTGCCTTAACGGTGACAACGATAAGCACCAGGCCCATCTAGGCTTGTGCCTAGCCGTCGTGCCTTAAGCCGCATTTACGGTTGCGACTTCGGGGCGGCGAGGAAGCTGTCGCAATGGAGACCAGCGAATATGAAACGAATACTCTGTCGATAGTGAGTGGTAAATATCTTCCCTTTCGTGCATATCTGACACTTGAATCTGCAGAACAACATCGCGTCGATAGCCTTTCGCATCTATGAGCCGTCCCCAGATCAATCGCATAGCTTCCAGTCATCCGCCCTCGAGATTCAAAGTACACTCCGCGATCAAGGAAAGCTAGTGTCGTACGACGCCGACCGAGGAGGGATATGGATCTTTCAAATTACCAACAAAGACGGAGCAGGCAAGGCTGTCAGTTTTGGTTCGGGTGTTAGTCTCGAAGCTTGCGGCTACATGCTGGGAATGGTCGAGGAGGGTACACTCGAACCTGCTGCTTTACAGAAGAATCGTATTCCCGGCAACACAACTCAAAGTGCTCCAGCAAGCACGACCGCGACCGCATCTTCCGCCGAACAGCACCAGCGCAACCCCTTAATTTCACCCACACAGACCGCTGGAGGGGCTCTTTCAGAAGGAGGCGCTCAACTTCCAGCCCAGCCTGTTGACACCAGGACGACACAGCCAGTACCCAAGATCATATACGAACAGTTTATCCTCGCAGTAATCTCCTCGATAGTATTCGCGTTTTGTAGCCAGTCTATGGCGATTCCTCTTAACTACAGGACGATATTAATCCCACCGTTACAAGCCGATACGAACGAACACGAAAAGGATTCTTTGCAAGCCGATCCTGTCATCGGTACATTTAAAACTTATCTTACAACCACAGGCTCCCTCGTGGTCAGCCTTTACTTTTCTTATTGCAAGAACCTAGCTACGGTAGAAGATGTGCTTTCTGGAGATTCTTCTTCACCGAGCGGCTCGATTTTAGCTGCCCCCTACGGAGTTCTTGCTACTAAATATAGCTTTCCCAACGGAGACGCGGATCGCAGTCTTGCACAAACACCAAACACCCAAGCTTTGAGTGTCAGGAGTGTCCCAGACACGCATGATTCACTTTGGAAACATTCGTGCCTTAAAGCCCTTGAATATTGTGGACTCAATCCGTCTAATTACAAAGCGGGTTCATGGGTCAACCTTCTCATTACGAAGCCGAATTCGCAGGATGCAGAAGGAGAGCAGAAGCGACTGCGCGCCACCGTTCCGTGGCCAGGGTCGCTTTGCTTTCGCAAGAGACCATTGGAGGTATCGACAACCCACCGCGTGGGAGATACCATCCTGAGTGGTCACGAGGAATGTCACGACCCTTTGGGCGATGCTCGTGGATGGTTTGCTGCTACTTCTGAGAGGGAAGAGAGGGTTTCCAAGCGCAAAGCTGAGCGTGCACATGCTACCCTAAAAGAGGTCAACGGTGCTAACCCCCAAGCTCAAAACCCCAATGGCCAATCTCCACTAGCAGTGCGGCGTCCCAGTACGGCGGCTGCCGGTGTCATGTATCCGACTCCTCCTGACGCAATCCAACAACACCTTGGCGTTACTCCCTCTATAGACGGGGCGACCTCGAGCCCCAATAACCCCCCTCCAACTCTTGCAGTTGTTGACGCTGATATAACGATGCCAACAGTGACACCAATGGCCGATGTCGACAATGATGGCTGGGAAGGTGGTCACGAACAAAAGAGAGAGCGAAGTGACAGCAATTTGCTTGGCGATACTGAGGATATAATGAATGATATGGGCGGAGATGTGTTTGGTGACCATGATGTGACAGAAGACGACTTCAACTTCTTCGATGTGCCTGATAGTAACGACTTGGACATCGATATGACCGATCTACAGCCAATTTCGCACCCACCACCTATTCAAGCGATGCCGCCGCCGATGATAACGCAACTACAGCCCCAGAAACTCATCCAACCACTGCCCGAGATCAAGTCAAAACCCAAGACTCATGAGCCTGTTTTCGCAAAGCCAGAATTAAAACACGCCAGAAGCTCTCTTAACGATGAACTCAACCATAGGATCAAAACTGAACGATCGAATTCCAACAAGCGAGGATCCAGCCCTTTTGACCCAGATACTGTGTTCAAGCGAGTTAAAGCTTCTCTGGTTAGCCCAACGCAAGAGACCTTCACTTTTCAGGCCCCCCTTCGACGCAAGAGTAGCATTTTTGAGAAAGTCGAGTTTGATCCCAAGATTCCCCTGATCAACAAGAAGTACGAACATGGTGGTGCGTTCGACTTCTCGAAGGATCAGGGCAGCGGGGAGCTGAAGCGTGATGCTGAAGGCCTTTCCAGAGATGAATACCTAGAGCGACAAGGGAAGCTTAAGCCGGATTCCAAGACCCTTCCTGGTGTTTCTTTGATCAGAAGCTTGACTGGCGCAGACGGATCTGCCAATCATACAAACGCCCAGAAAGTGAATGGGAACGCATCCTTTTCAGAAGATAGTGATGTCGATTCAGAGGCGGATGACCTCAGTTCACTTTCTGGTGGCCCCGTTTCGCCCATCAAGTCCAGCGTGAAACGGACGGTTGTGGATGATGATGCACTTTCGCAAGCCACAACATCGCGAGAAGCAGAACTGGTAGACGATGCCACTGAAGAGCAGCTTGCGATCGAGCTCCCCAAATTATCAAAGACAGAGTCGCCAGAAATGCCGCTTCATCGTTTCTTTTCGGACCCGGAGCCTCTCAACGTGGAAGTGGGACTTTCCAATCACGACTTTGTCGAGGTTGCACAGATTGTTACCGAACAGGCTGCTACTGGTCGACTTGATATTGGACTCGATCATAAGAACGATTCGTCTGTTTCGTTAGCAACAATGAGAGGTCATGAGCTCAATATTGCCCGCAGTTCGCTTCAGCTTCTTCATAACGTCATCCCCTCGAATTTGGGAAGCGCCACAGCCGTACGATTGAAAGGTTTACTCGAGATACTAGATCTCCCACTCGTGGGGCAACCAAATCGTCTCCAGCCCCGACCGATACCCGGCAGAGATACCAATATAGAGCAACTACGAGCAAACAATCTCTACCAGATTCCTGTACCTCATCTCGAGGTTCGCAGATCAGAAACGAAATTATCAGTACTACCGTCATCTATGTCGTTCTGGGAAGGTCTTGGACTGTCGCCTTCATGGGGCGCAAAGGACATCACTGCTCTTTGCATCTTTCCTGGCTGGAAGGGCATGTCAGATCACGTCGGAAACTTTATCAGCCGCTTGAAGAGCGTATACGAATCGCTGAAACTGGGTACGTTCAACAATCTGGCCTTGTCCGGAGACTGGGACGACGGCGTTTTGCCTTATGAGGTTGATAGGATCTCGACCTCACCTGACGCAACTGTTACTGGTCATGGCTCCGCTCTAGTGGAGAGCATGGAAGTGCTCCGAAGCTCTCTATCAGAGTTGAAGTCCAAGGACAAGAATCTGGTTATATACTTCGTCTACTCACCTGACAACCCTGCCTCTATTATCGAAGCATGTACCGCTTTCTACCGCTGCTTCGACGAGTATAGTGACCTCCTAGCAGCTCGCAGAGAGTCACCGCAAAACGAGCTGGTATTGCAGCTGGTGTCGTCGGATCTAATTTCGTCTACAACATCTCTAGTTGTTCCAACTCCTGCAGAAATGATCAAACTCTGTATAGAAACTTACGATAGATGCACATTGTTTCTGGATGCTGAATTTGGCGGCCCTACCCCTGCACCTGCAGTCATGCTTGAACAACCGCCGCCTCGAATGATCGACTTCAAACTAACTACCTCACCTTCTCAATCCCTCATGCACGAAAACTCATGTATTCATGTGGGCTACGCTGAGAGTCTTGATGGTCGATGGATCACGGCCGCATGGACCGACAACCGTGGGCAACGACAAGCGACTGCATCTTACTCGATTACGAGGAGCAGAACTCCTGATCGATCTGCTTCTCAACACAAAGCGGCTATTATAACTGAAATATGGGCGACAACGCTGACCATGATATCGATATGGAAAGTCCACTGGCGAGTAATCGTTACCAAATCAGGGCCGATGGACCAGAAAGAGGTTGAGTGGTGGCAAGCAGCATCAACACTCGATGACAAGTATTCTTTCACGATGATCTTGATGTCTGTCGACACCAGCCCATCCATGCAACTCGTGCCGCCCGTCGTAAAGATCCCCCATGCAGCAACTTCGGCGTTCTACTCGACACCCGTGTCCACGCCCCAGGCTAATATTGTTTCGCCGGAGCAAACAACGACTCCAGCAACCCCTATGCGGGAAACTAGCACTCTGGCTGCTACTCCAGGTGCCGAGAGTGCTACGGAACCAGATGCTGACTCTTTCTTGATTGATGCCACTGATCAGACATGGGGTGCTATCGTTGGACATCGACTTGGCAACTCTACTACGCTTCTGGAAGTGCGACCCGCGCTTGCCAGCGGTTACTTGATTAAACGCACGGGTATAAAACTTGAAGATCCTCCAGTCGTGATGGAAGTCAATCTTGTCCATACGGAGGCTACCCCTCGTGCGTACGAGCCTCTTCTCAGAGAAATGCTGTGTTACTTCAGGGGTCTCGGCACTTTGGCTAGAGCTAGAGGTGTCACAGATCGTGAGATGGATGTTCGGCCTTGGCATATCGCAGTGGCCGAGAAGGGCGTGCGAGCGCTGCATCTTTTGTTATAATGGGACAGGCATTGGAAGGCGTCATCGTTGGTGAGGGATGGGCGTATTTGTTGGTGTACGGCGTTTTTACTTTGTGTGCATATATTACGATTGAATAGTCGACTTACGATGCAAATATAGTTTGGCTTGCTGCTTGGAAGATGTTCAATTTCGTTATTTGAGCCACTGAGTGACATAGGGACCAAAGGAACAAGGAAAACTGAGTATTAGGAGGGAAAACCTTTGGCATAACCATACAAAGTAAATCAAATCTAAACAACGCTTATATACCTAAATATACCATAAACCACCGTGCGACCAGTCCTGCCTTTCTCATTCAGCTTGCAATACGGCGCATGGCAAGGGATGGGCTTCTTACACTCAATTGATTGTTATTGAAGAAATGGTTCGGTGAACCAATCTCTCTCATTCAGCCCGCTACGCCCTCTTCGGCGCCAGAGTTGTCTTTGACGATCCCATATCCAGAAGCGATGGCCCGGGTGTGCCTCGAATTCATTTTCTTGACACTGCTGTATTACTTCTTGACCACCCATTTCTCCAGGTTCTTCGTCTTTAAAGGGCCAGTTGATGGTGTGCGAATCTGCCTGTGAAGTACTAGAAGTGCCCCCAAGAGGTGCCTCCCAATTGCAATAATCAGGGCAATCTTTGATCACAGGCTTGGATTGAGTGCTGTTCAGATGTGGAGCGGCGTGGCAGTAGGCGCCGCATACTTGGTCAGGGGAACCCAAGCAAGGAGCTTGCGGGAAGGGAACATTATGGAAGTCCATGATCCAGTTGTCGGGGTCTGAGCCACTGTTGCTGACACTATCGAGGGTTGAGCTATGCACTGAGTCGGAGCTCACTTCTGATGACCTTTCAATCTCTTCAGGCTCCGAGTCTACAATGTTTGAGTTGGATATATTCGGTCGAGCTTTTGAGCGATAAAGGCTGATCAGATACTTCAACTTATCTTCAGACCGTTTGTTTGCAGTCACAATACCGTGTTTCTCGAAATACTCTCGGGTATTGAACTGATGAAGTGATGTCTCTTCGGCGAGACTGATGTGAACACTCTGGCAGAGTTCGTCGATGTTGTCTCCTAAAATGAGATCTTGCTCAAGCCCGGGGACGATGTGAACCTGGCTGGTCTCGAGGCTCTGGTCAGGCCCTTCGAATGTCCAAGAGATCCAGACAACAGAAGGGACTTTGACGACCTGTTTATCGTCGGCGGTTCGTAGCTTCTCCGTAAGCTTGTTGGATATGAGTCCATTCTCTCCTCTTCCGTATACGAGCGCAGTGATATGGAACGGGCCGTGCGATTCGCGCTGTCGCTTCGATGAGGGTTGATCCGTCGTGAGTGGCCCCCAATGCGTTATGATAACGAGGTTACTGTCACCGCGGTTGCAATCATTTAGCATTTCTTCGGTTTCCTGTGTTAGGTCCGTCAATGCTGAGTTGGCGAGGAAGATAAGGGATGATTGAGGCTTACACGACTCTGGACTCGAAACTTTGCATAGGGATAACCGAGGGGATTAGGAGATGTCTATTGAAATGAGTGAATCAACAGTCCCAGTGTGGGAATGAGGGTGGGATGGATACAGGACTTGTAGGCAGAGCCCTGAAGGAGAATTTCATGAGGCTCAAGTAACGAGACCATGATAGTGAAGCATCGGAGAATGGAACCTTGTGGAACTGGAATTGGGGGGAATCTTATAATATTGCAGAGAAAGGTTTGTCAAAACCACTTTCTGGAAGGGTTGGCGGATTCTGCGACCGCCCTTCTGGAGTGTTGCATACCAAGGTAGGTAAGGAAGGAGTGCACTTGCCAGGATAGATGGATGTATTGAATCAGGCTCTGAACCCAGATTGGGAAGTCGCAGTTGAGACAACCCACGCACCTACCTACCGTGCCTACCTCATGTAGGCATGACACCTTCATGTGAGCTGAGCTGAGTCGTCACATCATATCTCATCACATCACAACGCATTAGCTTCGAATAGTTTCATGCATGAAAAGATTTGGAAATTACAATTCAAAAGCTCGAATCTCTCGAGTTTATTGTCTATTCCATCGACGACTCCGAGTCAAGCTTCAGCTGCGACAATTACAACACCCACATAGACAGACACGTCTATGTCAGTCTCCATCCATATCGCCCTGTATCGTCTTTTGTTATTCCACTTCCCGCTCTGCTTCCTCATCAGCTATCCCCTGTCTCCCTCTCTTTCAAGCCGATCCAGCCAACCACAATGGTACCTTGTTTCCCAATCAAGATGAGTGCATGGTCAGTCGACTCAACTTGAGTTGAGGAGAAGGGTAGGTTGAAAATGATACTCTCTTCTCATAGGAGAGATAGGGATCTGAGAGCAGGACTTCCCCACGATGGTGTGTCGTCAACAGACTGGCCGCCAGCTTTGTTGTTTTGTCCGCCTGCAACGATGATGGAAATTACTATAACATAATCACACAGGCCGTCCCCATATCAATACACCCTTTCCTGCGGCTCTGCTGAGGAGGTTGGAGCGCATGTTTAGTATATGGCTCCTCTCCCCAATGACTGACGACTGCCCGCCCGTCTAGTTAGCATTTTTTAATCTGCTCAAAGGTGAGCCTGGAGGTTTGGGTGAGTTGTTAGAAGGCTTCTTCTTTTGATCCTATCACTCCACCGCCATTTTTCTCTTCATCAAACCCCTTCTCTGCATTTTAAAACTCTTTTTTTCAATAGCGAGGAGTTTAGCCCGATGCGGTGGCAATGTGTTTTTCTAAATCTTTGAATCCCAGAAGAACATCTAGAAGAGAATACGCCAGGAACTTGCTCTTTGATGCGGTGGTCGAGGATGCTACCCCTACCAAGGCAGATAGACGAAGAGCAGAGCGTGAGAGAAACCCAGGCAATAGACGAACATTTCGTCGGGCAGCACAATCACGTCCAGCAACAAATCCGAAGACTAGTTCGACTAGCAGTACCAGGCCTCTGACCCCGACATCTGGTTCATCTTCTTCGGAAGACTTCATCACCAACACTGCCAGACCAGATCAGAGTCTCATGCCTCCAGGGCACTTTGCCCAGACTAGTCATATTGATTTGCTTGTCGACCTTAGCAACAGACCCGGATATTCTCAAGAGATCAACCACAATACGTTCGTACCTAGATCTTTTACTGTAACGCCAGAGGGTGTCGCATCGCAGTTCAACAGCCAGAACCAGGACTCGACATTTACCACCGAAGCTACCGACATAGAAACACCCATTGTTGATGAAGAATACCTGTTATTAGAGACAAGGCCAGCTGTTTACCAAACAGAACCTCAGTGAGTATACCTTCAAAACTACTTCCTTTGCTCCTCTGATATCTTTTGAAGTATTCCTTCGGTCTTTGAGAACCTAGCTTTCAGCTCCTCTAGAGACTTGTGGAACACTTTCGAGCCACACGAGATGAATCCGGCTGAACTTGACCGACATATGGAAGAGACAGACCGCGAGGTCCAGAGAAGGGCAGCACCACCGCCCCCCTTGGACCCAAACTCTCAGCAGGCAAGCTTCCCTGCCAGGCTGACTTTCGAGAATGGACATACATCCCAAGAGATGATTATTTTTAACGACGACTTCGAGGTCAATTTCGTGTCCCAGGGCTATCTCAATAGACTCCGGACGACCTCTGGAAAACCACCTTGCTTGATTCCAGCTCCACCTATTTATCAAAATGTCCTTACTCCCGATGGATCATTGGCTCCCATTCGGTATCTCCTCTATGCCGACCTTCAATGGTTATCCCCTGATTTTCTATTCCCACCCCGCCAGCTGTGTTTCGTCCATTATAGAGGAAGTGGAGGGGTGGATGACACGAAGCTGATTCTGGGCCGAAGTTGGTTTGATAGTACCAAGGCCCAAGCACCCAACTGGACCTAAGCATACACAAGATTTTGCCAGTTGAATACGTTATAGTTGACCGGATGATGATCGAGGGTACTCCCTTGGACACTCGGCCCCAATAGGGTATCGTCCTTGGAGACTGCTCCTCGATTGGTTGGAAGGAATATTTCTCGAGTCTGGATACTCCTGACACGAGATGAGATGAGATGAGATGAGATGAGAATACAAGATGTCTGCAAGCCAGGGATCATTATGACAGGACTTCGCACAGGGAAGGACAACGACAGGTATGTAAGGACTTCCTAACATACACGATGTATTTTTTTCATTTGTTATGATTTTATGAAACGGGTATCATGGAATTGTCAAAGGACAGACGGATGGTTACTGGTTACTTTGATTGTTTTCCTGTTTGGTCGTTTGGAGCGCAGTATCGCAGACTCAAATTGCAAGCCGGCTACTCTACATAAATAAAAACAACAAAAAAGGGCATCATTTTTACACAACTCATTTGTGAGGTCTCCATGATTGAGGGAGGAATGCTTGCAAGAGTTATGTCAGTGAAGTGGTTATCTGACGTATGCAATTATCGAGACAAAAAGATGGGCTCCATATCAAAGTATCAACGACCCGCAATGACGCTTTGGGTTTCAGCCATTCTAGGCAGACAGGCACTAAAGTAAGGTAAGTACAGTAAGCAATGAATGGGTTTTATGATAAATCCTGACTCACCAGGAATATGTTATTATAATATTCTCTTTTCTCTTGAATAATTTTTCCATTCTTTATAACTAAACAAGAATATTGAAAAATCTTGCCCAATTGATGGATCGGCCAAAATCGAATTCTGCTCCTCGATAAATCTTAACAACTCTTGAAAGGCAGTGTTTAAAAAAAAAGAAAAAGACGCCATCATAACCACCTAAAATTCCTCGGCGAAATGCCCTTGATACAACAACATCTTTCGCCTCAACCAAGAAAAAACCATGGATAAGATATCTCTGGCAAGTCTTCCAGATGACCTCGTTCTTGACATTGTCGAGCATCTCGACACGGCTCGTGACGTAGCTCACGTCTCAGCTTTGACGAAACACCTTCGCTCTCTTGTTAAGCAGGATGGGTGGCGGACCTTTGTCAAAACCAGGTTCCCTTCACTGGGGATAGCGACGAATGATGATACTCAATGGAGTAAAGTTGCAGACCGTGCAACGTACCTTGATCGTTGCTGGGAGAAGCGTGGGTTTTGGGTCAATGTCCTTCATGAAAAGAAGCAGCAGCCGGAGAGGTTTCAGCGCAGGGTCGCAGGGAGCCAGTCGGTGTTGTTTCATACTATTCTCGACGCTCGGCTTTCATCGTCTCTTCAAAATGAGATTCTTGCGGCTGGCGTAGGTGAGAATCTCATGGTCAGGATAAAGCCTGTAAATGGACAGCCTGACGTTTGGCATCAGATCGAGGGTCAGGCTCATGGGTACAGAGCAGGCACTGGAGATGTGACGGCAGTTTCAGTCATTGAAAGTGATGGAGTACCTGGCCTTGCTGTCGGGAGGGCCAATGGAGATATCCAACTATTCTCTGACAACTTCTCAACGGTTTCGCGACAACTGAAGCCAGCAGATGAGGCACTGTTGAATCATGCTTCTGATCCCATGAGGAAGTCACCAGGCCAAGTGGCAGTTTCATCCTTGCAATGGCACCCCGAAGCAAATCTTCTCGCAAGTGGCAAAGGCTCTGCCCTTACACTCTACGATCTCGCGGCATCGGACGACTCAGAGTTGGCTCCGATGGAGTACTATGATTTCTCGAAGAGTGGTCCTGCTGACGAAGCGTCGCTTCTACGAAGCACCAAATTCATGAGCAGAGATGTTGTGGCTTGCGCTCTGGGCGGAAGTAGGAACCCTCTGCGGTGGGGACAACTCACACCAACGGGTATACACTTCACCAATGCTGCCAGTAACCCGAGGCCGCTCGATGATGCTGCCAAGTTGACTGAAATTAGAATGGGAGAGAAGACGACAGTTCGAGCAATTGAGCCTGTTCGGGGAGGGAATGAGAATCTTCTCTTAAGTACATGGGATGACGGTACATACAGGTGAGTTACCTTCCGCGGCTACTGAAACCAGCTACTTACCTCTCTATCCAAGGCTATTGGATATCAGAACTCCTTCGGCTCAAGACGCAGTGTATCGTGACCGCTTCCAGCCGTATGAAGCAGGTAGTTCTCTCCTCGTCTACGGCACAGAGCGTTTCGTAGCCGGTAGCAATACAGCGCCAGATATCCGTCTTTTCGACTTTAGATACCCCAAGCCATACCACCACACAAGCGCTCTTCCATGCACAACACAATGGCCTTTCCCCAGTCAAAAGGACGACCACAAAATGTGGAGGCAGGGATGGGCTCCAGACTGTCAACCTCAGGGCTGCGATCCCCAAACTGGACTATTGTGTAACTGGCATAGCACATCCAGACGGAATTACTGGCGCCCCGATGCTACACTACACATCGGCAGTCCAACATACGACAGGATCTATTGTCTTGCCAAAGCATCTGATCTGTCGGATACGGTGTACTGCGGTCTTCGCGGCGCGATCCTCGAGATGAATCTCCATCTTACCGACGACGCAAAATATGATCCAGGCCAACGCACTGTTCCGAGGGGATGGAGTATGGGAAGACCTGGAGGCAAGATCTCACTCATCGAGACGGGCGTGAGTCTCTGCCAGGCAAAGGAATGGTCCCTCGAGAACCGCGGTGTTCCGGAACTCATCGTTCAGCAACCTCGACCACAGAAACAGACAGATTCGTCAGATCAGGTGAAGCGGCATCGACTAGACTATGCGTTTCATAGACCACAGGATTTCGACCAAGTACAGACATAAAAGCACGGGGACTGAATATTCATCGACAGTGTTTATGAGTTCTAGAATCGCTCATCAATTGTATTCACTATCAAAAACAAAAACATAGATCTTTCTTTGCACATGCTCTAAAACAGATCTCGCGCGTCTAGTATAATCTAGTTCTATAATTTGGACTCTGGCACCAACAGCGAGAGCCTCTCTTTCAACGCCGTCTCGGCCTCTTTCTCAATTCTACCGACGAGCTCATTGCATGTAGGGATATCGTTAATCAAACCCATAACCTGTCCTGTTGTCCAAACCTGCAATCAGTTAGCAAACCCATCTCATGATCCACAATCAAGACAAAAGGAAATACTTACGCCATAATCGACATCTCCAGTGATAAACACTTCCTTTCCTCGCTTGCCGCTCATATACGGCGCGATCTCAGCAAATTCGCCCGTCTCGCTCTTCTTCTCGATCTCAAGCGCATCCAGCGCGACCTTGTTCTTGTACAACCGAGTGGTGTTTGTCCATCGTCGAAGAAGAAGTGTCGTGTCGGTCTCTTGCGCGCGAACAATCTCCTCCTTGACCTTGATGTGCACAGGCGCCTCTACGGTGCACATGAAGCGAGTTCCCATGTTGACACCACAGGCGCCGAGGCACAGAGCGGCGGCAAGTCCATAACCGTCTGCGAAACCACCACTCGCGATGAAGGGCACACTGAGCGTTTGGCGCGCTTTGCTGAGAAGGATAAAGTTGGTAATGTCGCTCTCTCCAACGTGGCCAGCGCACTCGAAGCCGTCGATGCTGAGGAAGTCGACGCCCAGCTTAACGGCGCTCTGCGCATGACGAATCGTGGTGCACTTGTGAAGAACGATGATTCCCGCCTTCTTGAGCTGCGTGATAACAGGTCCGGGCGAGTTACCTGCCGTCTCGACGACCTTGATACCCTCGTCGATGATAGCCTGGGCGAAAGCGGCGTAGTTCGGGGGGACCATGGAAGGGAGGAGGGTGATGTTGACGCCGAAGGGGTTCTTGGTGAGCGTGCGACAGCGCTGAATCTCTTTGCGTAGTTCCTCAGGCGTCGGGTAGATGAGGGCGGTGATGAGGCCCAGGCCGCCTGCGTTGGAAACGGCTGAGGCGAGGTCGGCGGTGCCAACGTGCATCATGCCGCCTTGCACGACGGGCACTGATTTGTAGAGGTTAGTATGAGGTCGGTAGAGGGTTATGAGGATAGGGCAATATGATACGAACCTCTGATGCCCAGCCGCTTCGTGAGTTCAGTCGCAAAAGGCATGGTGATAACTGGCTATGAAACAAAGTGCAAATAGTGCAAAAGACGAGTTTTTGAAAGAAATAGGGTCAAGAATCTTGTATATGCACGTCTATGTAGTCTAAGCCGTCTCACATATAAATAAAAAAAGAATGAAGAGAAAGATTGGCCCGAGGTTGGTTGTTTTCAATGGACCAACAACATTCGTCAAGTTTCAGTTCCCAGGTACCAGTGCCTCATGACCTACCATGAATGACCATGAGCAAACACAGTCGAGTCGAGGTCATCGGTAACCAACTTTAAAAGGTGCCGAGGTATGATGGCAGTCGAGACCCACTTCTTCCCCCACACTCGGCTCGGTCCTCCACTCTCACATGCGGCAGGTCGGAGTGTAGTATCCAAATTCAACTTTGCGGGGAACAACGACAACTTCTCTATTAGCAGGTATTAGGAACACTTAAGAAGTCAGTACGGCGTAGTTTGACATGGATGATAAATAAATGAATGGTGTTATAAGTTGGTCCGCAAATCACTAAACACGCACCATGACCTAGATCTCAACTGGTATTGAATTATTCATGTTCAACTTCTGCCATCAGTATATCTCATCCTTACTCAACAAACCCTAACTTCATCCTTATTTTGCAATGTGCTTAAATCAACGGCTCTTACAACTCAGCCTGGAAACGCCTTGATATACAGGATATACCGCATCGTGAATCATAACCACCCTGGCTTTCCCATCTTTGACATGCACTTCCTAAAAGATGAGTGCCAAACCTATGTCTCCCAGACGCCCAAAATTCACAATAATCGCTCTCTTCCAGTCCCATCGCTGGGAACGTACAGTAATCTTTTCATCGTATCTTTTAGTTAACGCTTGGCTCCAGTAATCGCACCGGAGGACTTCTGTCCCTTGGCTTCTCGATCAAATCAGCATATGCGTCAAGACTCTGGCCCATAACCTTGACAATCTCAAAGATATGCGTTCCCTTAAAAGTCTCGGCCCAGAGTCGCACAACTGCCACAGCCAGTTGTCGCAACTTGGCGCTGTCGCTTGATGGCACGTCGTTCTGTCCCGAAAGTGATGGGTCGATTGGCGGGACTGCAAATTCGGTCTCATCGAGCATTCGGCGCACCATATCCAACAAGTTCTTTTCCTCAGGGGAAGCAGGCGCATCATGCGGTCCAATTGCACCGATTGTCAGAAGCCACTTAGATACCAGAATGGCACACTCAAAATTGCACACTGTTGAACTAAGTCAGTAATCAAATCAAAGGGCAATGCGGGGTTGTATCCAGTTGGTACTTACATGAGTGCTGGATACTCCAGTCGGCCGATTTGGTCCTGGCTACGTAGTTGACACCCGCCTTGACTAGCATAGACAGAGCATGAATTGCTTGGAACACTGCCCTGTGCAGCCTTAGACTTCGTACTAGTAAGGGGGTTCTGCTCAAGGCGGACGCCACCAAAAGCGGATCCCGAGTCTCGAGCGCGGTCGAAGGAGTCACATCAGTATAGAGTCGGATGTACGCTTGTCGCAATAAGGCCGTCGCGGTGTAATCCAGAGTTCCGCCCTCAATCGAATCCGATATGCTGTAGTGGCCCGATTCTGCAGCTCTCAACTGGTGCTGATCCTCAAAGCTGGTCTGCCATACACGCAGTGCTTGCGAAACCTCATCAACATCCTCAGGCTTCATGGTTCGATGAATGTTGTATGGAAGGCCAGTCGCAAATGATGTCTGCTTCAGCAAGTAGATATGTTGGATAAGTGCGTGAATAAGAACGTAACTACCCAAAGACGACAAATGCTGTGGAAGACCTTGATTTGTCCGACCAAACAGTCGCGAAAAGGCATCGTGTAAGGTGAGCTCGATGATTGGTGTTGATTGTCGCATTTCCTGCCATTGCCAGGCCGTCTCAGCCCTCCAGAGCTTGCCTCTTTGAGGAAGGAGCAGGTTCAGTTCAGATGTCAACAACAGTGGCGGCATGTTGTACGCAATGCTGCAAAGATTGAAGAAACAGTATGCAACGAGCTTGGTACGCGTCGCAGTCTCGAGTCGGATCCACGTTTCCCAGTCGTTGACCACACTTTGGCTAACCTCTGCCACTAGACCTTCTTCCCGAATCAAGATTGCGAGATTACTCTGCAAGGATAATGCTTCATGAAGGATAGTTGGCACTCCCCAAAGACCGACGGCGAACAGAAGCAAAACTGCTTGAATAGTCTCAATCCGAGCTTGAGGGGTATTGGGAGAGCTAGATGCACAGTCAGAGTGAGGATCTTGCCAGTAGATTAAGGAGCGACTTACTAAGGCTCGCGGTGTGTATCCTGCGTTGCTGGCCGCTCGGATTGTGCAGATGCAAATGAGTGGCGATATGTAGCACTTGGTGAAGGGCGTGTCGAGTGCGGGCTGTAAGCAGCCGCGGTTGGCAACAATGCATGAACCTCCGAAATACGCCTTCGACGGATTTGTTCCATCGCCACAGCCTTGGCGGCATACCATAGAGCATAGCCTCTGTTCTTTTCAAAGCGATACTGTGCCCCTACAGCGAGGATAGCAAGAAGCAACTCCGGCGCTGCTTCGGCAGGTGAAAAGGTTGGGAGATGGAGGAAAGGCAAATGTTCGTGAAGCCCGCTGATATAACCTTCCAAAAATCGTGTTAAAGTATGCCGTGAAGGGAATACGAAATCATTAGGTAAAACGGCAGAGAACTCGTCTAGTCTGTTCTTGATCACAGTATGGTCGGCTACCGAGATACGAAGTGCTGATTGTCGCGCTGCTTCATCAATGCCTCGGGAGGCAGGGTCTGCAGGATCTCGAGCTTCAGTCTGCATGGGTGGAAAACGGCCTGGAAGGAATGAAGACTTCGATAAGCGTCGTTGGGCAGTTGCGCCTTGGCTTCGAGAATACATCATTTGCTGCTCGGTTTCGAAATTCGGGGGTAAAAAGTGAGAAGAAGAAGCGAACTCGTCAAGGAAAGGATTGTAATCGTCATAAGAGCCAGGAGGTGGTTGCTGAGGTACATAGCCTGATCCCAAAGGCTGATCTTCTCGCGGACGTTCCGTTGTGTAGGCGACGATAGATTCTCCATAACTACTCTTCCTTCGGGATTCTGGAGAATGTGGTGGAAGAGGCGCTGGCGCAGCATTTCTCTGGACAGGCGTTACTGAACTCGCAAGGGCTGCGTCGGATAATAAATCAAGATTACATGCTGCTGATCGAGGTTGTGCCCGGTGATCGTGAGGGCTTTGTTGAGTGCCTGGAGGTGGCCCATGGTGAAATGCCTGAGGCTGTGGTAGAGGTTGCTGAGGAGGCGGAGGCCGTGGAACATTGTTATGTTGATGTCCGATAGCCTCATTATTTACTTGACCTTCTGATATGGAACTCTTATGTGAGGTTGAAGATGTATTAGACGACAGCTTTCTGGGCCGACTGTTGTCTTTGCTACCTTCGTTGAGATGCACGAGCTTCTCATGCCTGACAAGAAGGTCCCTGATGTCCATGTAAGCATGTGTATTAACAAAGCTGATAAGGAGATGAGTCCTGGCTGGAATGGCGCATGCAAGAACAGCGAAAGGGATAAAGATCAAAAGGATGACACAGGTTGAGAATCGTGTGGATGAGTGAGTGGTGACTCAGTTGCAGTATATGAGTGACTGGGTGGGACGGGCTGAGAAACAGGGGAATATAGCGGAACTAGAGAATAACGTACCTTCGTCCAAACGTCTTTCCGCAGCGGTCCCAACCACATGAAAATGGCTTTTCTTTCGTATGTGTACGCTCATGACGCTGCACATGCTCGACACGTCTTTATGATAAGAGTCAGGTCAGCCTACAGCAGAACCTCGAGTAAAGTAGGAAGATGACGAACCTGAATCGTTTACTACAGTATTTGCAGGGAAGAGTCTTGGGCTTTGGCTGGCGTACTTCAGTTGACTCTGGGCCTACGAGAGCAGGAGGAGGACCAGGAAGAGGCCGAGGAGGGCCTTCCATGGATTGAATAGCAAGCATCGCAGACATACACGCTCAGAGAGCAAGTCCTTGGTCGATTTCCAGTTATGCTTGACTTTCAATATCGAGATGTGGGGTGAAGGATATCGAGGAGAGATACGGATAGAAGAGATAGTGAAGAAAAGAAGGAGCAGAGCAACACAGATTTGGGATTTGGAGCTGGAACTGGGGAGATAGATGCAGGAAGATTGCGGGGTGCGTTAAGGGTAAAGCATGGCATGTGGAGGAGGAAATAGACGGTGGCCCGTGAGCTAAGTTACAGTGCAGTGCAGTAGGTACAAGTGCAGGCGTAACTTAAGGAGGAGGGTGAAGGGTGGAGGGTGGAAGGTCGAAGGTGGAGGCTTGGGTTTGCCTTCCGCGGGAGAGACAAGCAGGAGACGAGACGGGGATGGGGGAAGGAA
>JABFFG010000210.1:0-44728 GCA_013623685.1 Fusarium transvaalense
ACCAAAGCCCTTTGTTTTCTGAGTATCGTCTATAGCCATCACCAGCGACCTCCACGGCCTCTTCCCCTTCCCCGTCCCCTTCCGCCTCCCCTGCCTCTACCGTGACCACCTCCTCTTCCGCCACCAGTGAACCGTTGATCTGTTTTGGGTGGCCCCTGTGCTCTCCTTTGTCGTCTTTCTTGCTCCGTAGCATCCCATATATTCGAAAGCCCCATGATTTCGCAAAAGGTTGTAGTTTGTGGATTTGTATATTCCGCTGGCTGCACATTGGTAATCTCAGGGCCACCAGGAACATGAGGCGGCGCGGTGATTTCGAAGTTGTATGGAACATCTAGCTTTCCAGCCTTGACAATATTATCCTCGACCCACTTTCTCTCCTTTTCGATAAGGGGTTGGTAATGTTCTTCACCTAAATCAGGTGGTGTCTGCGCATTGCGGTCACCAATGACTAGGGAATCATGGAAGACACGAGTGATTGCAAGCCACTCGGGGTCGTATTGTAGTCGCCATCGCGGTGTGTCCTGAGCTGGGAGAAATTCGGAGATTGTCTCAGAGTTGAAGGGCTGGAGTTCACAGAGCTGCAGGAAGTGTCTTCCTGGCAGACACTTATCGAGAGCAAGAAAACGGACCTCCTTGTTCGTGATGCCGGGTGGTACTGGCTGACCAGGTGTCTTCTTTGGCTGGGGACGAGCGAAGGATGCCGGGAGTTGCGCTCTCAGCTCATCCGATACTTCGTTCGATGTTTCTGGGACCTCTTTGGTTTCAGGCTCGGTCTTACTAGCTTCTGGCTCCGGGTTAGGTTTTGTGTTCTCATCCTCGTCATCCATATCTAAATCAATCTCATCAGGATTAGTCTCTACAGCTGGCGCTGGAGTGACTGTAGGAGCAGCCTCTTCTTTGCTTTCTTCCACTTCGTGTTGAGCTTCGCTATATGTCTTGATTGCGGCGAACTTGATATGCATATGGGCCGAAAACCAATGGGGAGGTCGCAGCCGGTCCATGACATACTCGGCTGCCACGCTACCGAGTGTGCCATCTCGAGACTCGTTCCTGAAAGCGGGCTTCTTTCTGAAGAGCCATTCATGATCTCCATGTAATTCGACTGCACGAGGCCAGTCGTGACTAAGGCCGACGTCCACCTGTGTCTGCACTTGAAGTAGTTTGCGGACGTCAATCTCGCGAACGTGATACCACGACTTGACGTCATCGCCACTGAAAGGGAGTCTTTCGTGGTGTGATTTGCGGTAATCAAAGCCCTTCCATATACCAGATAATCCGGCGATACGTAGTGGACCGAAACGCAGGATGTTGGCAGCACCCATATAGTAAATGTTGGGCGCAACCCAACCTCCGTAGTAGAGCTCCCAGAGATGCGAGCTGGCTTCATGGTTTCCAGCAATGAATATCGTTAGATAAGGCGCCTTTCTCTCACCAGAGTAGTACTTGGGAAAGTCTCCTAGGTGGCGGTACTTGACAGGGCAAGACATGATGCTCAGATCCTCAGCATTGCGTACGGACTGTGATCGTGCATGTTAGCCTATTCCAGCAGAGATTGAAGGTGTTTGGGTGCTGAAATACCTGGAAGTCACCGCCAATGATGAGAATATCAACACCGTCCCAACCACGTTGCTTACAAGATTCTTCGACAGAGGCGTAGATAGCATCTAGCGTGCCATGGCCCTAAGACCGTTAACAATTTTGCAACAGTATTTTTTTCATGCTTTATCAAGACTTACGCATCCTTCAATTGCAACTCGGACGCCTTGCGTCTCGAATGCGTTGGAAGCCATTTTGTGGTCCGTTACGTGGTAGTAGGTAGTTGTAGTTGGAAAGTTGAGGCTGAGTGGGTTCACAAGCAGAAGCTGCCTTCCTTTATGGACAAGCAACTGCTGACGGTGAACCACTTTGTTCAACTGGCAAGGCAGACAAGATGACTCCCTCCCAAAATCCAATGACTCGAATTACTGTATAGCATGTATGGAGATATCTCATTAAAACACGAATTTGACTCATACTGAAATAAATTTGCTTTTTTGCACGAATGCAGATCATGCTCAGGCTCATCTTGACCGTTTGAAGATATTCGGCGGGCATCAAGGATAACAAAACCAGGCTTCCCTGCCCAATAATGATAGTCCATAAAATAATGTCATTCTTTATTTAAGCCATGGCCTCTAGGCAACAATGCTCAGCTTGAGTCACAATATCCTTGCCGCAGATCCAGTTCGTAGAGTGCACTGGCAGGATAGTCTACTATCCTGCACCGACATAACAGTCTCATTAAGACACTTACAGTAGTGGCATAAAGGATTTAATGAATTTGAGATAACGAAACATGGATACAAGGGGAAAAGACATAGATTTACGTATAACTAAGAAATGTTGCCCTTCAGAAAAAGCGAAAGCTCAATGCGTCAACTGAGTCACGCAGAGTGAGAGGGTTACTTTAATCTTCCAAGTCTAATAGACGTTCGACCCACGGAGGAGTTAAGAGAAGAACGCATATGCTGAAATGGTGACATGTCACGTTCGGATATGTTTCAATCCGAGATCAGAGAATAATGTCATGTTCTGGCTTGACCTGTGTCAATGGCCTCTAGTACTGTTCATTATCATTATTCGAAAGATCGAAAGAACAAAGACAAACTGCAGCATCTTGTAAGAGCAGCAGCAAGCTGGCCTGTATCCCCAGCTCCAAAAACGCCGTCATGAAAAGATATTGTACATATGACAAGACGTGAAAAGGTAGACCAGATCCAGATATGGCCAGGTAGCCAAGTCCTATAGAGGATTCTGGAAGACCTTTCACTTCATGCTCATGTTCGCCCTAGATGAGATTAGTATCCAAGCGTCAGGTTGTAGCAATGGCTGCATACTGGTCCAGGCCCAGGTAATCCGCCGCGGCTAAGAGCTCAAGGCAAAGCTCGACCGGAATATCCATGTCGGGTACATCTTCGCTGTTGCGGTAACGATACCAGTAGTGGAAGTATTCGACAACCTTATCAAGGACCATGGCGCTGTTGATATATTTATCATCAGCGTCTTGCTCTTTCATAGTCGGATTGCTCCAGCAGAGGCTGAACACAACCAGGCTTGGTGTGTTTGTGGTCAGGTCAAGTGTAGTGAGTACTCATGTAGCCCAACCGAGAAGTCTCGGATGTTCTCTCAATAAAGCATCGTGAATTGTCATCAATCCACAGAGCAAGCCATCTGGACGCGACAGCGTGTTGGCAACATTGACCTACCTCATCTCCTGAAAAACACAACGAGCCTCTTTGGCCTCAGCAAATTGACTCCTCACATCGAGCATGCCTTTGATGATGGGGCTAACCAGAGCAGCATCACGGAGAACGACAAATTCGAAACCATCGCCAGAGACGAGAGTAATGTATTTGCTGGGTACTTGAGTAGCCATTGTTCCTGAAGTATTTTCTTCACCGCTGGCTGGCTAGCTGGTTGTGTTGTGTTGTTGCTGTGTATGATAAGAAAAAAAAAAGGAAAAGAAAGGAAGAAGAAAGCAATTTGTTGGGAAAAGCTCTGAAGAAAAAGGCAGAGAGAGGGAGAGAGCATGGATGGGGACGAGAATGGAGAAGACACGCTTGGACCAAGTCACGATAAGAGGACAAAGAAAAAGAAAGGACCTGGACCAAGGAAATTTTCTTGAGCACGTGCACGGACCAATTAGTGCCGTCATATTCAGCTCCAGCGATTCACCTCCACTAGACGGGCTGCTACTGCCCGCTACAACCCGCAAGCAACTGCACCCTCCCCCCAATGGCAGTTGCCCTGTCAACATGTTTACTCGGGTAACTTGGTGGTGCAACGCAACAAAGCCACACTAAGACTTGACTCCCCATAGTCCTTCCACTTGTTGGACTTGAGCAATTAGTTTAAACTTGCCGCAAACAACACAAACTTAACTTACTTAACTCAACCCAAGACAAGACAAGTCAAGACAACACTGTCATCCATCCATCCACCCATCATTCAACTATACTGGGCCTCATTAGCTCCAGCATCTCAAGCTAATTCGCGTCGCATCAACTCCCCTTGGCCTCCATTCCACTCTACTCCCCGTCTACACATATCGCATCAGACGCTCGATAGTATTACCTTCTCCCACCCCGCATCAACACACGAGCACTATACATCCGACATCCTATCCCATCCTACCTTGGGCGCATCTCAAACAAGGCCATCTTCTTTCTACTCATCAACCTTCTACGCTAAAGGCCGAGCGACTCTAATTAGACTCGCGCCTGCATCCCGCGACGCACAGTATAGCCTTGCGCCTAAGCATGGCATCATCTCAGCACCGTACCTCTTACTTTGATACCAACGAGCAGTTTCGACGTCAAGAGCGCACTCGTTCCAGCGAAGGCACCGTCAGTACCACTATGAGCTCGTCGACGGGCCGCGAGTCGGCAGCGACTCACGTCACAGACGCGCCCACCTTTTCCAAGAAGATTGTTGTTGTCGGTGATGGTGGCTGTGGCAAGACCTGTTTGCTTATCAGCTACAGTCAGGGTTACTTCCCAGAGGTAAGCGACCCTTTGCTTTTGTAACCGTTGGGCACCAATATTAACAAGATAGAAATACGTACCAACCGTCTTTGAGAACTACATCACCTATCCCATCCACTCTGCTACCGGTAAGACTGTGGAGCTTGCATTGTGGGATACCGCCGGTCAAGAGGAATACGACCGTCTCCGACCGCTCTCTTACCCCGAGACCGACCTAATCTTTGTATGCTTCGCCATTGACTGTCCGAACTCCCTCGACAACGTTCTCGATAAGGTATGTGGTATTGACAATATCTTGGCTTCGCAACATGCTGACCGTCTTTCAATAGTGGTACCCTGAGGTTCTACACTTCTGCCCATACACTCCCCTGGTCCTTGTTGGCCTCAAGTCAGATCTTCGCTACAAGAAGACCTGCATTGATATGCTCAAGACACAAGGTCTTACCCCAGTCACTACTGAGCAGGGTATGACGGTGGCCAAGAAGATGAACGCCCAGTACATGGAGTGCAGTAGTAAGGAGATGCGAGGTGTCGACGAGATCTTTGAGCAGGCTATCAACACCGTCGTTGCCAACGACCGAAAAACAATCGAGGCAGCCGCAGCCTCTGGTTCTTCCAAGGAGGGCAAGACATCATCATCAACACCCGGGGTGGGGCAAATTAAGAGGAAGAAGAGAAGGTGTCCAATCCTCTAAGGCACTCACGACTGGAGATGGATGAATGAATGTTTTCTTGGATTTGAGGAACTTTCCTACTCATCAATGTCTTCCGATCTCTTTTGTCATCTTCTCCTGGGGAGAGGTGACCAGGAGGGAACAGCAAGAAAGACAGCTCGGTGGGCCCAGCATTAAAAGAGTTGTAATGACCATCGCATGAATATTGCTTTTATAACGATTTACACTTACGTTATTTCTTTACCTTCATTGCTGTTTTAACACTGGTAGGAACTTCCGGTAAGCAACAGGCCGTTGAGACGACATGACGGGCGTTGCTGGGGAAAACTTCCCTCCATTACCTACCTACTTAGGAGATGTATCTCAGCGGCATTGGGGATATAGTTTGGGATTGAAAGTATGGCATGGCATGGGAGGAAGCGCGCACATTTGTTTTTGAAAGTGTCTTATAAGATAGGGGAGCAACCAGAACTACAGGCCTGTTTCTATATGTATTGCATCATCGGCATAAACCAGGGTCGAGGTGCCAGGTGTTTTGTTGGCCTTTCTTTTGTTAGTGTTTCTGGCGTGGTTTTTTGAGTTGATAGGATTGTTGGAATAAAGATTTAACAAACAATATTGTACATATATATACTGTGATATATCATTTGTGATTAAGAGCTGCAGAACTGATATGTGAAAATGCAAAGTGTCAACACAACAACCCCACCAAGTCCTTGGCTTAAACATGATACTCAGAACTTCAATTACGTCACTATGGCATTTCTAGTATTTCAAGTGCCTGCCTTTACTAGATTCGTCGTGATCATAGCTGAGTTGTCAGCGTAGGTATTCATTTCTACCTCGTGGCTCCTTGGGGTCATGACGTGAAGTTGACCCCTTCCATTGCCTCCAAATCTTCCGCTTATTTCCACTGTTATACATGTACGTCTTATTTTTATGTACAAATGTCCCAGCTCTTTTGAAACATTTTTCTCCTGCCCAAGCACCTGTAACCATCATACAAGTTGAAAAGAAAACGACCATCATGAGGGGAGCATTATACATCGAGCCAACGCCAACCGATAACCAGGTTTAATAGTACACGCGAGATGCGAATTTGTGTAGAGATGGATGTGCCCAACACATCACCTCCTATATTAGAGCAGAGATATGCGTTTATTTGTTCTTGACAACACCGACCTTGGCGGCGCGCAGCACTCGGCCGTTGAGCTTGAAGCCCTTCTGTTGAACAAAGAAGACAGTGCCGTCCTCCTTATCAGGTTGAGGAGTCATGAAAGTAGCCTCCTGCTCGTTGGGGTTGAACTTCTCGCCCTCGGGGTTGAGACGCTCGAGGCCGTGCTTCTTAAGAGTGTTCATGAGGATGTCCTCGGTCATCTTAAGACCCTCGTACAGGTTGGCGAGATCCTCCAGGCCCTCAGGTCGGTCCTTGGCGTTGAGCTTGTCCTGGGGAACCATTCCAAGAGCGCGGTCGAGGTTGTCGACGCTGTCGACGAGGTCCTTGGCAAACTTCTGGATGGCGAAATCTTTAGCGGACTTGACCTCACGGGTGGTGCGCTCTTGCAGGTTGCGGAAGTCGGCGACGGTGCGCAGGCACTTGTCCTGTATGATAGTCAGTATTGCAAGACGAATTGAGACTTTTGGGTCGCCACATACCTTCCAATCCTTGACCTCGGTCTCCTTGGCCTCGAGAGTCTTTTTGAGCTCAGCGAGGGGATCGTTCTCACCCTCGGTGGGCTTCTCCTCAGACTTGGTTTCCGACTTGGTTTCCGACTTGGCCTCCTCAGCAGGCTTAGCCTCAGACTCCTTGGCGTCGCTGTACCATCTTGACACGGCGGGCTGAGCAGATCTGAAAGTGAAAGCAGGCACAGCCTGGAATTGCGACTGGATGAAGGGTCGGGGGACGGCGATCTTGGGAGCAGCCCGCAGAGCGCGGGACGATGTGGCAATGGCCTGGCGGAACATTGTGAGGTATATGAGAAAATAAATTAAAGATGGGTGAAGAGGAGGAGAGTATATGACAGGTGAGAGTTTAGTGAGGAGAGGCTGGTGCACTTAAGTAAAGTGTACAGTGGCTTGTGGTAGGTAGACTATCAGGAAGTTTGAAGCTCCGAGTTAGGACTGAAATTTTAAGCTGTCGGCATGATTCGCTTCGCATGTCGAAGGGTCGCGCCGGCTACTATTCCGGGGACGGGAAGCTTCCATTGAATTGACAAACCCCCACTTTAGCAGCCTCGGGGTCATAGAAAACACAGGTCTACTCGCCTAAAGAGACAAAATAACTTGGTCACTTTAGACCATCTTAGACCCACTCTTAGGCCATTTATTTTCAGTACCCTAAGCTTAGGATCTGTGTTTTCTCTCACCCCCCTTGGCAGGGCATGAGGATTGTGCTAGGTATCTAGGGTAGCTGCGGATCAATAAAAGCCCGCCGTTATATCATCGATCCAATTGACCTTTCCTTGAGGCTGTTGAGACCCACTCTTTCACTGGTCTACGTCGTGCTCTGGCAACCTGGAGGCTAAGGTAAGGTAGCTACAGACAGTTATTGCTATCCGTTCGCTTCAAGCCTACCTCCAACCAAACAACATCATCATAACGACCACTACTCTTCACCATCTCCCCGTCTTCTCTCCGTCCGCGTAGCGCATATCTTACCGCATACGACTTTCCCCTTCGACACACGAAACCACATTCTACACAATGGCGGCGGCCGAATCGGCGAGGGTCCAGGAAGCGCAGAAGCTCGCCAAGTCGGACCCACGAAAGGCTGAGGCCATCTACAAGGACATCATCTCCAAGGCTCCCAGCACCACATCTGATGCCGCTACTCGCGAGTATGAAACTGCTTTGGTCAGCCTAGGAGAGATCTACCGAGATGAGAAGTGCGCACCGCTTCACGACTGCTTCTCTCGTGCCCCGCTAACAATTACAACAGGAAGACGCAAGAGTTGGTGAACCTGGTTAAGGAGAGCAGGACAGTATTCTCTTCGTTTGCAAAGGCCAAGTCGGCCAAGTTGGGTATGTCATCAACACTATGTAATCTTGCGCCAATGCATCGCAGCGAGCTAACATGGTGACGTAGTCCGCCAACTGCTCGACCTCATCAAGGAAATCCCCGACAGTACCGATATCGAAATCTCCGTCACCAAGGACTGTATAGAATGGGCCACCGCCGAGCGCCGCGCTTTCCAGCGACAGGACCTCGAGGTCCGCCTGGTCGCCCTGCAAATGGCCAAGCAATCCTACTATGAAGCCCTCGGTCTGATCAACAACCTCCTTCGCGAGCTCAAGCGCCTCGACGACAAGCTTCGTCTCGTCGAAGTCCAACTCCTCGAATCGAGAGTCTACCACGCCCTCGGCAACATCCCCAAGGCCCGTGCTGCTCTTACCAGTGCCCGAACCAGCGCTGCCAGCGTATACACACCTCCCATGCTACAGGCTAACCTCGACATGCAAAGTGGCATGCTTCACGCCGAGGACAAGGACTTCAACACCGCTTTCTCCTACTTTATCGAGGCTCTCGATGGTTACCACTCTCAGGATGAGAGCACCAGGGCTCAGGCTGCCCTGCAATACATGCTTCTCTGCAAGATCATGCTTAACCTCGTGGATGATGTCAACAACCTTATGGCCTCAAAGCAAGCTCTCAAGTACGCCGGCAAGAACCTAGAAGCTATGAAGGCTATTGCTCGCGCCCACTCGAATCGGTCACTAGAGGAGTACGAGCGTGCACTTTCTTCCTACCGCTACGAGCTAGGAAGCGACGCTTTCATCCGAAACCACCTCCGTCGTCTCTACGACGCTATGTTGGAGCAGAACCTTATCAAGGTTATTGAGCCTTTCTCGCGCGTGGAGATTGACCATATCGCAAAGATGGTTGGCCTCGACACACAGCAGGTTGAGCGAAAGCTTTCCCAGATGATCTTGGACAAGGTCATTATTGGTGTTTTGGACCAGGGCGCTGGCTGCCTTATCATCTTTGACGAGACGCACCGGGATGAGTCGTACGATGCGGCTCTCGCAACCATTGAGAAGTTGAGCAGCGTCGTGGATGTTTTGTACACAAACCAGGCGTCTATGCTGGAATAGATTGGGCCATCCGTTGTATGTAATATGTCACAGTATCTTAGACTAGGCGTTTCAAGAGGGAACACGATCGTCTATGCTGATCAATGTCTGTATTTGTTCATGTGTCCTATATATAGCACTGTGCCTGTGACTCCCTCCAAATGATCCAGTCCTATACAGACAATGCCTTGCTTAACCAGTTTCCGCTGCAAAAGGGGGTATTGAACGAAATTGTGAGGCGTGACGAATACAAACAATTGTTTTGCACCTGGTATCTCCAAACAAACAATAGCCTACTCATGAAACAAAACGCCTCATGAATGCTGAAATATGCCATGCTTCATAACTCAATGCAAAAAAAGAAAAAGAGAACATTTGGTACGTCATTCAATGAAACATAACTCGCTCAGGTCCAGCGGAAGAAGCCTCTCGACTTCTCCTCTGCTCGCCCAGAATCAGAGCGAATAGTCTCTTGGCCAGGGCACCCTCGTCCCAGCCGCCAACCTTAGCTTTGAAGGCATCGACGCAATCCAGGTGCCAACGTTCCAGCGTCATGGCTTCTCCCTGGCTAGCAACAATCTTTCCAAGATACGTGTCTGAGCAGCGTTTGTAAGAAGCAGTGAAGGGGCCTTTGCGGCGCTCTTGAAGCAGATCATCAAGCAGAAGCCAATGTTTTCGGGTCCAGACCGTTTGTGACAGCTTCTCAGGACGTGATTGTTTTTTAGGTGGTCCTGCATTAGGTGCAGGGGCTTCAATAGTAGTGTTCTTCTCCTTATTGGCAGTTTGGCGAGGTGGCGGTCTGATACGCGGTCGCTGAGCGCCGCTACTAGACTGCGATGCTGCCGAAGAATTGGACAGTCGACGTTGGTGTCGAACCTTGGCCTGCTCGATAGGAGAGAGGACGCTGCTCGTGAACTCGACTACACGACCAGGAGTATGGGGTTTGAGTGGGGAGCGTAGACTCGATTTGGTAGGAGAAGCGTTTCTAGGGGGTAATGGTCGGAGAAGAGGGCGGGGAGCAGGGCGAGGAGCGGGTTTAGCTGGGGATTGTTCTGGGGAGTCTTCGCTAGCATTGGAAGTTTCCTGTTGCCATCTGTGTATATCGGCATGAGTGAGCTGCATGCGTGGTGGAGTTGGTGCCCCTATAGTAGGAACTGGTTCCGGTTCTGGTTCAGCGACCTTCTGAGTCGACGCTTTAAAGAAGGACTGAGCAGGTCGTCGACGCTCAGGGGTGAAATTCGCCTTCTGGGGCACTGAGGGCATCTCAGAAGGCTGAACCTCAACTTCCTCTTCTGGTTCAGTTCCCTCCTCGTCAAGCTCTTCCCCTTCATGTTCCTCCGGTTGTTCACTCTGGTCTGGCTGCTCAGGGGTCTCCTGCATGGACACATCCTGCTCCTCATGAACCGAAGATGCCTCCGAGCGATGGGCTGGAGATGATAGGTCGGACCTTGACTCTGATTGAGAATCCGCCTCTTCTTCAGAATGCTCAGATGGCTCTTGCCTCGTTGCTGGTTGAGCAGGGCGGACTGGTGAGAAGAAACCAAGTCTTGGCTTGCCTCGAGGCGCGAGCTGTTGCTGAGGCAGCTGCGGAAACATGGAGCTTGTCGGTAGTGTTTGCTCTGTTTCCATGGGCTCAGGTTCAGGCTCAGCAGGCCGTGCTCCAAAGACGGACATCTTAAGAGGCGAGAGCTTATCGGCCAACATTCCTGGGAGGACCCCCGGAGACGAGAAGAAGCTGGACAGATCGAAACGGTTCGCCTTGGCAGTGGCAGGGGCCTTTTCGGTTTCTTTGGCAGCCTGTTTCTGGGCAAGACGAGAACGCTCTTCTGTTCGAGACGGGCCTTCGGCAGTAACCTTCATGGCGTCTGTTTCGGGTTCCTCAGTCTCGTCGATCTCACTAATCGTTCGCTGTTCGACGTTTTCATCCTGTTGTGCTTCCCTGGTAGCCTTTTCCTTCCAAGGGCTCGGTATCTTGCGCCTTCTGCGGTAAGGTGACTCTGGCTTTTTCTCTGCGGGTGGTTGCGGGGCCGCACGAGGACTTGACCTTTGCGCCTCAAACTCCCACAAATCCATATCATCCCCTGCATCTTCAGTTTCGTCATCTGCAACATCCGCCGCTCCATCTATTTGACCGTGAGAAATAGATGCGCTCGCGGGCCTTGCTGTCGAGCGCGCAAAGGCATCCAGGGGTACATCCCCACGAAGGCTAGGACTGATAGGACCTTCGTTCTGTACCCAGCTCATGCCACCCTCACTAGGGGCCTGGAAATGGGTCGAACTGGCTGCAGAATCCCTAGATGCTGTTCGTCGATGACGTGGCGAGGAAGTACGACTGCTCCTTTCGAGAGCTTCCATAAAGCTAGGCTGTCCTGTGTGTCTGCTCTTGGTTCCAAATGGATCTTCATATGCCTCGTCGCCCTGAGGGATCTGAGCAACTTCAGGAAACGCATGCGACTTCCCAGGACTGGCACTCGTACGTCGCATGATTTGGGATTCTCTTGGTCCCAATTCTCTGTTAGCAGAGCGCCTGAAGGGGCTTCGCAAGTGTTGATCACGGGTCTCAGGTGACGGGGGATCCGATGTAACGCTTTGTAAAGCGCGACCTGCTCGAACAATGGGTGATAATGTAGGGCGCCTGGCCCTTTCCGACATGAGTTCGGGTAACGATTGAGGCTCTTGAATAGGTGATGTGAGCTGATTCATTGGTGTCACCTCTGGCTGCTGAATCTCGGTTTCTAAGGACAGCCGAGGTTGTTGTGGCTCAACGATTTTAGGTAGCTCCTCTACCACCTCAGGTTCTTCTTCGACAGGATCGCCTATCACGGTCTCCTCAAAAACTTGCTCATCCACGTCGGAGTGATCATCAGGTTCATCCAAGAACTGGTGGTCTGCATCAGAATGGTCGTCAGGTTCCTGGGCGGGAGCATCGAAATCTATCAAAAGCTCATCGTCCTTGCTCGCCTCCTCAGTCACAACTTCGTTGATAACCTCGTCTGCAATCGCTGGCATTTTTTGAGCTTGGCTCACGGGCTTAGGTGATGGATTCTTTGGTGAAGAACTTCTGGTTGTGTTGAATCTAGTAGACTTTCGCGAGACAGCCGTCGGCTTCTGGTTGTTGTCACTTTCAATTTCAATGTTCGGAGGCGTATCGTCAGGGGTAGGAAGACGCCCTGTATCAGAACGAGAGGCAGCGCTTACATTTGAGGCTGCTGTTGGACCAGCCTCGTCTTGGTGTTCCTCTTGAATCTCCGGCTCTTCAACTTTGTCTTGTTCTTTGTGGATTTCTGGCTCCTCTGGCTCGTCTTCAAGCTGAATAAGTTGCGCATCTTCCATTCGAACATCATCTTTCTCTTTCGGAACCTTTTTAGCACTCGCTCGGGGACGGCGGGGCGTAGCTGCTTCCAACACAGCATTAGGAATTTCTGAGAAAGAATCGTCATAAAGGTTTGAGTCTTCGGTTTCGAGGCGGGACGCGTCTTGTCGGTGGGATGCAAGGGGAGATCCACGATATTCAGTAGTTTCGGGGATATCAGGCACGTTCGATTTTAATAATACCTGGTGTCGCAAAGGTGAAGAGCCCATTCTCCGAGGGCTCTGAAGCCATCGGGAAGATAGGTTACGGTTGGGTGAGAATGTCAGAGGTGGGCGAATAGTGGATTGTCGAAGGTTCTCTTGAGGTTCCGTTGGTGCGGGCTCTTTAGATGCTTCGGTCTTGCCCGTTTGCCTAGCAGTTTCCTGACCTGTTTTGGGCCTGTCGCGATCCTGCAAAGATTGCCGTAGGGATTCCAAAGTGTTGTTGATAATCATGCTTGTCTCTTCGCCTATGTCGTTTTCGGTATGTTGTTGCGTCGAACTGCGCAAGCTCGCCTGTAATGACGGGAGCGAGTCCATAAAAATCATACTAAAGTCTTCGCCCGCTGCGACAGTATCATCGGTTCCAGGTCGAGTATCGCTCTGAGGCTCATCTGCCGAGGAAACATCACTCCCAGCAGGCCCATATCCATAATCTCCGAAATCTGACGAGCCACCATCTCGGCCATGCTCTGGGCTTGAAGGGGCGGGTACAGCTTGCGTTGAATGACCTGCGGGTCTAGGAGTTGGTTCGTCGTCCAATGTCGCCATCCAGATATCTGAGTCGGGTTCTGACTGTTGCGCTAGCCCGCTATTGTTCGCAGTTCGATTTGCGCGCAACTGATTTGCCTCAGCTTCCGAAGGTGTAATTACCAATGTCACGTCGTTATCGGCTTGAGAATCATCGGCGCGCATAAGAGGAAGTTCAGTCGCATCACCAGCCACTGAGAGCTCGTCGAGCATAGAGACATCGTCTTGTCGGTTGCCTTTCGAAATGGAACTTGTCCCTGAAATTTGCTTGCTTCCCAAGTCGCTACTCAAATCAACAGATCGATTTTTCGGTGGTCGGCCCCTTCGTTTCGTGCCTGGCGTAGGCTGCGCAATAGTTTCTGTTGTGTCTGCAACTTTTGATGTACGTTGCCGTCTTCGAGGGCTTCCCGCTATCGGCGTTCCTTTTCTCTTGATTCCTGCGCTTGGTAACGGAGTACCGTTTGTTTTTCTCGGGCGACCTCGTTTTCTCGGAGTCGCGTCAGGATCTTGCGCCTGCTCCTCGATCGCTTTCTTTAACGGAACGGTGGTCGTGGTCGCCATTTCTCTCCGTCGTGCTGCCGGCATGTAAGGACTGTCTTGGAATAGTTTTCGACGCGCGCTGCTCGGTCCGGCCGTCACGGTTGGCTCCTCGGTTTCGACGGTGACTAATAATCTCTGGGGCGCCTGGTTATCTCCAACTTCGAGTTCGAAAGTCTGCTTTCTAGGCGAGGTTCCTATTCCTGTAGACGAAAATCGGCTTGACCGTTGACTGCTGCGAATGATACGGCGCGTGGTCGAAGGAGGAACAGCACTTAGAGTCTTGACCTGACTCCGAGGCGGCTGTTCAACGGTATCGTTAAGTGGATCTGGCGAGGACATAATATCCGCGCTGGGCGTGTTCATATCGGCAACCGAGTGCCAGCGAACGGTGAAAGAGTCGGAATCAGCGGCTAAGCTCTTGCGCTTTCGCATTGACGACTAATATTTGTGTTATTCATTCATGGAATGGAATGCAAAGTAAAGTGCCGAATGCATGTAGGCAAGCGCGCACTATTACAGTCGTCTGTACTGTATGTTGCAAAACCAACCCGCGGTGTGGTGGGATCTCGACCGGGGTAGACGTGGCGGCATGTTGATATTGGGCTTGATTAGGACTAGCGCCGTTGTGCACTGTTTCTTGGTTCGCATCTTTTGTTTCTCCCTAGCTCCGAGGCTTGCATCCCCGAATTTTGGTCGTCAGTGACAATTCTTCAGAATAACTTCCTAATCAAGTTTAGCGTGCTTCAACTTGCAGACAGGGCAAGTGGGTCACATAAAAACCGGCACACTTTATACTGTCGAGTCCAAGCTAGCATAATACTTTGGAATTTTTAAACTGATTTAACGACTAAACTTGCTTGCTTATTTTTATCAGATATTTTCAATGTGTTAGTTTTTATCTGACCCACCTGACACGGTAAAGATCTCTACCTTACCAACCCATGTCCATTTTCTTCCCGTCCCCACGTCACATGCAGGGAAGTGACCTCATTTTCAGATGCGGAACAGTGGCCGACTTTTAGGGACGTCTGCTCGGTATCGAGTCCCGTTCCCGACCTCGGTATATTTAGAGGAGCACCTCCTGTACTTGGCCCATTTCTCTTCTGTTACGAGAGGAGTTCCTAGGCATCTCGACTTGAGACATCCAGCCATTGCCGAGCTAAACGCTTAGGTACTACTTCCATACTAACCTGGCTGTACCGTACTAAATACTAGGTATACATAATTAAGCACGGCCCCGCGCAACTAACTGTACATCCCCAGGTTTTCAATACCTACTATACATTCCCCAGTCCATCTCATTTCCATCAACTCAATTCAATTCAAGCAACAAACTTTTGCGCCCTCGTCGCTTAACCTTGCTTAAATACTTATACACTTCCCCCGAAGCCATCATGTCAGACAACATCGATAAGGAGACCACTCCTGAGATCGACTCTCCCATCACAAAGGTCGAGATCACATCTACCAAGGTTGAGATCGACAAGGCGCCTGAGGTTCCCGCCATCCCTCAGAACGACAATGTCGCTCACGCTCTTGCTGGCGCTGGAGGTGGTCTCTTGTCCATGATCCTGACGTAAGTATTAGAGATGCCCATGTCGCATTCCAGTGCGAAGCAATGCGCTGACAACATCTAAAGCTACCCTCTCATCACCCTCTCTACACGCGCCCAGGTCGAGTCCAAGAAGGCAGAGAGCAAATTCAGCGAGGCTGTTGGTAACATCATCGCTCGTGAGGGTATCTCGGGTCTTTACTCCGGCATTAACTCGGCCCTCTTCGGCATCAGCATCACCAACTTTGTCTACTACTACTGGTACGAATGGACCCGCGCTTTCTTCGAGAAGGCCGCTGCCAAGGCTGGTCGCGCTGGCTCCAAGCTCACTACCGTTGAGTCGATGATTGCTGGTGCCATTGCTGGCTCCGCTACCGTTATCATCACCAACCCCATCTGGGTTGTCAACACCAGAGTCACCACTCGCCAGCAGGAGAAGAAGAATGATGTCGAGGCTGGCGAATCTTCCCAGCCTGCCAAGGCGCCCAGCACTATTGGCACTCTGCTCCTCCTCCTCAAGAACGAGGGTCCCCAGGCTCTCTTCTCCGGTGTCATTCCGGCTCTTGTCCTCGTCATCAACCCTATTCTCCAATACACTCTATTTGAGCAGCTGAAGAACACAGTCGAGAAGCGTCGCAAGGTGACTCCTACTGTTGCCTTCTTCCTTGGCGCCCTGGGCAAGCTGTTTGCTACTGCAATCACCTACCCATACATTACCGTCAAGTCTCAGATGCACGTTCAAAGTGGAGGTAAGAAGGAGGGCTCACTTGCCGCTCTTGCTCGCATCGTGCGTGAGAGTGGTTATTCTGGTCTCTACCGAGGTATGTACTTCACTGTCACCCTTTCGCCTGGCAATGCGCTGACTCCCATCAACAGGTATCGGTCCCAAGATCACCCAAAGTGTGCTCACTGCTGCTCTTCTCTTCGCCTTCAAGGACGTCCTTTATGAGCAGACCGTGCGTCTTCGAATGGCCCAGGCCGCTCGCCGTCGCGTCGCTTAAACTACCTTAATGTTAGCTTAGGCGCTGGTCCCACAAGTCTGATCTTCTTAACAGAGTATTGAAGACATCCAATTATTATCAGTATCCGACGCAATATCTAAAATCATCTACGGTGAGGATGCATTTAGTTATCAGTTCGGGAACTGTTATTGTGGGAATGGCGTTGTATTTTTTATGGGTTATGGTTTGCAGTCTGCTCGACTTGAGAGGCAGACCGGCTGTAGGATGGCTGGTTAAGGAGGTAACTCTCATTTGGATACCCAAATGTACGTTTATAGTTTGAAACACATTTACTGAATTTATTCCTTTCTTTTTGACTCGTTAGATATTATTGAATATCATTTAAGCAGGAACCACACGAGGCACAATCCACCAATCGTGATAACACTTATCCGGAGTTGGCACCTCAGCCTTGATCTTCAAGTCACCCGCCTGCCTTTCCGATGCCTTTTGCACTGTTGTGATCGCAAGTCCCGTTGCAATACACGCCTTTAGGGCATTCTTCTTGGAAGTGACCCACTTGTCGTGAGAACCGACCGAAAATGCATCTCTGGCAGGCAACTTGCTCAACGCCTCAAGTCCTTGCTTCGCGCCCTTAAGCGCCCTCTCTGCGTATCGCAGGATATCTCCTGTGGCTGATTCTGGTTGTGCAGTTCCCTCTGTGAATTCTTGGAAGCTTGGTAGGGGTGGGAGGCCGATCACAGCAAACGGTCTCATGCGCAGATCAAAGCGCAATTCATCGTTGCTGTACGGTCTTGGGGGAAGCTTGATCAGCTTGAGTCGCATCAAGATCGTGTAAACGCATGATATTGCATCGGACAATTCCCATGTGACTGCAGCATCAAGAAGCATGAGCCGAATAAAGGCAAGAGATCGCTCGAGTTGGCGATCAACAGCGGGGTCGCGGGGCTTGGAGGATGCGCGCGACTCCTCAACCTTTCGCACAATGAAGGACTTGATCCTCTCTGTATGCTGTAACCTCCATTTGGCAAGGTAGTTGAGATACCAGTACATGCCGGCAAGTTCATCTGGTTGATAGACTTCTAGCTCGAAGCCAAGCTGCACGATCGTTTCCATCTGGCGGATCTTGTACAGGTACGTCCAGGACGACAACGGAAGGGACCATGTCTCCATAGGAACACTGTTTGTGCCGGTCAACCGTCTCATGGGCTCCTCGTTCAACTTGACTTGAATGCTTTGATCAATCTCCTCGGCGTCGACCTGAAGATTTTCCCAGTCTCTAATGACATGGCACAGTGTGCGTCTCACACGGCATCGGTTCTGGCAGTACGTCCTAAAAATGTCGAGAAAGGGTTGCGCCGCTCGTTTGCGGAAGAGTTCCATCTGTTCAGCGACTATGAATCGGGGATCTTGAGGGACTTCGATCTCGTCATTGTTGCGGTCAAGCTGGACGCTAGCTGGCAGGGACACGATGGAAAAGTCGTCGTCTAGTATCTGGCGGATGCTCATTGAGCCCAAAACTTCCATCTCGTTAAATAGGAAAGTCTGGAGCAGAGTCCGCACGAAGACCAGAGGTTGGGGTTTCTTCGCTTGGAAGTAATAGACAAAGTTCTAATCACTGTCAGCATTGCACTCTTTGATGAGATCTTATCTTTTACCTGTAGACATTGAGAGTCGGTGTAGTTCAGAACATCAATTAGTTCAGCGCCGTCTCTGAATAATCTCGACATGTGCTCAAATGCATCGTCAAACTTGAGTTGCACAATCGGTCTCGGAGGCATGGTGCTGGCAAGCTTCCTTTGGAGCTTGGCGCTGAAGGCGTCGTCAACGGGTCGTCCTAGATCATGGGAAGATTTGATGCTGGGGAGGAGATTGAGACAGTCCAGCCATGGTTTTCTCGCTACATCGGGCTCCTTCATGTGTTTGGGACATTCTGTAGCTTTCAAGAAATACGACCTTAGCTGTAGCCGCTGGTCGAGCGCCTCTCTAAGATCGTCGCTGATTTCATTACCCAGTGTGCTGAGCAAACTTCTCGCCTCTTGAATAGTCTGTTGAATGTCCTCGGGTTGTATCTCTGCAAGAAGAGTACGGTGGTATGTGTTTGTCACAAAATCTTCCTCCTTTAAGATGTATGTCAGCTGAGTCAGTATTTCGATAGTTTGCGGTCCTGCTCACCTCGTAATAGTGTTCTGATCTGATGCGCTCGTTGACATAGCCACAAGCCTTTAGCAAACCAAGACAGTACGCCCTCAAGATCTCCAACATATTAGATTTCCCAGAAGATTCGGACGTGCCATTTCGGACGAAACGAGCATCTTCAACAGTTCGTGGCGTAGGTGTCAGAAGCGCCTCGGCATATACGCTGGTGAAGAGAGTCTGCGAGAGAGGATACCCTTGATGCCAAGCCATCTAAATAGACAGATTAGCTTTGCCTCTTTCTCAGGTGAATGAAACTCTTACTTCGTGGCAAAGCAGCTGATCTATGATTCCCAGCACCTCCTCGGGGAGAAGTGGTCGAGTAACATCATAGAGCTCCTCGAGCTCATCCGGTGACTCGACACAACCACTGTCCATCTTTGGGTCCATGATCTACGTCCATTAGCTTTATATACGGTAGTCTGATGGCGCAAATCTCACTTCAAGAGCCGCAACGGACTCGAACAAGGTAAAGAAGTCATCTTTGACGAGATCTCCGGGTGCAAGGGCTGTGGTAAGAGTCAGTCAATGGCGGGGTCATGATGGAAGTCAAGGATGAAAACTTACTATTGACAGCTTCTGTGAATTTTTGTGTAATATCTACAGCAACTATTCCAGCAGTCTTGGTATCTGGAGGAGGAGGCGGCGGAGGCTCATATTGGTAGTCCAGCGATAATCTCGCGATATCTGTGCCGTCGGTCAGACTTTGACATCACATAATTCAAGGTAAGGTAGGGGTAGATATCGTTGGGTACCCACCATCCGGAATGCCTGAGTCGGCCATGTTCATAGAGTAAATCGACGAGCAATGCTATTATGAATTAATATTGCAACACGAGCACTTGTCGTGTGCGTCGGTGCCTGTGTTGAGCGTTTAGTATTAGATTAGGTGTTGACAGTAATAAGTTGAGTTGTGAGAAGGGATGTCATATCTCCAACATGGGCTCCACCACTACGTACTTGTTTGGTGATAGATTTATTGAAGCATTCAAAGTTTGGCCAAAAACATTATTTGCAGCAATGCATTGGCTCAGAGGTTCGTTATGAGTTTATAGACAGAATCATGGCAGTGAATGTTACGACAAAGTTAGCTGCTAATATGTTGTTCTTCAAGGCTAGGTTTTGTGGAGAGTCGGCAGTAGCCGGGTGCCCAGAAAGTTGAGATGCATCCATCCCGCTGCGCTCATGACAATACAAAACAATTAGAGCACGACAACCCTTTCATTTACAGCAATTCTTGCTTCGCAATTGAAATCGTAGTTTTTGAGCTGATTGATATATTGTAGCAATCATTATGATACAATGACACCAGGTGCATGCAGTCGGCGGCTCTTTGTGAACAAGTTCCATCTCATCCCAGCCGAGCAACCCCCTTCAGGCGCCATGCTTCCAATATCCCCATGCGCAATCATCTATCCGTGTCGATTTCCTTAAGCGGCGTTCTCGGCGGCGATGGCAGCGTTGGCCTTGGCAAGGTTCTGGAGCTCGCCCTGCTTGCCGTTCTGTTGAGGTAATTACCCGTTAGTATTTTTGTCGCTTTCTCTATCATTCCATCTTTCGCAGGTTCAGTGTCGTCTTACGTTCCACTTGGCGAATCGAAGATCCATCTCGCCTCGGCGCTCGGCAACGATTCTCTTGTCCTCCTTCAGGCTGCGGCGGACGACGCGGGCGGCGACGGCCAGGTAGCGGTTGTAGCTATCGGGGAAAGAGCAATGTTAGCTTCTCGGTGCTCGGGTATGGTCGCTCGACGGCAGGCGATAAATTCGGCAGTATCTGGGAGTTCAATTGACGTACGTAAGACCAGCGGCTCTCCACGCGGCAGGCATTTTGGCGGTGTTGGAGGTTGAATTGAGAGGGGATTGGTTTTGGTAGTTGGTGATGGCTGAATCTTTGCTCCAAATTACCGGACGACGGCAGAGCTAGAAATGGTAGCCTTAGGCCTCATTTGTTTGTTAGAGCCGGGAAACAGCCGGAAGGTGATGGTATATCACGTGATGTCAGATCGTGTTAGTGTAGCCGAACGGGATGACCCTGGACCTGTACCTGAATCTAATCAATTTACAGTACAGCACCTAATTAATCCTTCTAATGCTTCTCACATCAAGTATCCATTTCTTTCTCCATCGACAATAATAAACACAATCATCTTCACTTCCTTAGTCATGATTACTCGTGTCTTGTTAAGCTTAAGTGAAACAACATGCTTACCCAAAGTATGCATGGCTTTGCCATGGGTCGTGCAGCTTCAAATCAAATAACCCGTGAGACACATCATCAAAAGCCAATAGTAGCGGCATCAAAATAGCAGGGGCTACTACAGAGGCGGCCGCCCAATAAGCTTAAATCATTGGTCTCTGTGCTTATCTTGCAGCTCTTCAGCTCTCCTCCTCATATAAAGAAGGGCGCTGAGCTGTCTTTCTCAACCTTGCAAGTCCGTTTAATCATTTCCTGTGAGATGTCCTTCATTCCTTCTACTCGACGTCGGCGACCACAAGAGTTTACCCTTCCCAATGGGAAAAAGGTAATCGCCTCTCTTCCAGAAGACATTGATGAACTACGAGAAAAGCATGCAGATCGCCAGGATGTCCAGGTCGAGATTGTCATTCATGGATCACAAGAGCACCACAACTATCTTAGAGAAACACGAGATCATCATGAAGGTCGCCGTCATCACTTTCGCCAAAAACACGGCCCTGACTTTGATGAGTGGGAAGATATGCAAAGTCAGCTCGATCTAGTCAACAGCCATCTGGAACGACTCTCCACCAATACATCAGGTCTGAATGCCAATTTCGACAAGTTCGGCTATGGCGCTGAATTGAGAACTTACGATGACAATGAAACTGCGCCTGGTGTCGATTCATCCAACATGTCGACATCCGAGACACTGTCGATTGGTTCCAGCGGGAGTCAATCTCGATTAGGGGAGACAATCAAGCTATTCAAAAAGCCTGTCGTGAAGCAATGGTTTCACAAAGGTCTGCTGTGGCGTGCTTCAGAAAACACTGAAATTATGGCCATCGAGCTCTTCTTCGATCTTCTCTACGGTAAGCATTCTGGCATATTGTGGTGAACACGCCCTAAATAAAATCAACCAGTCGGTATTATTCACGTCAATGGTGAACATGTATGGGCAGAGCCGACTGGTAAGGAATTGCTTCGCTTTGCAATCACCTTTATCATGTCGTGGAAAATCTGGTCTGATATTACATTGATCTTGAGTTGGTTCGAGACAGACGATGTCTTTACTCGACTTGAGATTCTGTTCGAGATTGCATGTCTCTTGGGGTACGTTGTCTTCCGAAAAAGTAGATTCATATACATATCTGACTGAATAGATTCTCAACCAACATGACCTACGCCTTTTACGAGGGTGAACACAACACCTACACAATGCTTGTGTCTTTCTACGTCGCTGCTCGCTTCAGAGGTATAGTACACTTCTTGTACACCGCTTACCTTCTGCCAATGGTCCGTGGCGTCATGATCTGTCAGGCTATCAACATCATTGTTCCTGCAACCATCTGGATCGCCAGTATTCATGTCGAGATGCCCTCTCGTCTGGGACTTATATGGGTTGCTATTGCTCTGGACATGTGTGGCCAGAGTATCCTGACAGGACTGTTTCAATGGGGTCGGACAACTTCGCAGCCTAAAAGGTTTGCCAAGTATCTCTCTAATCTGTTCGAGTTCTTTCCAGCTGTCAACATTGAGCATCGAGTTGAGAGAACCAACGCCTTTGTGTCCCTGGTTTTTGGGTATTCTGTCATGGGGCCCATGTTCCAGAGCCATGGGGGTTATACGGTCGATGTGTTCCTGGGTAAGGCTGTTCTCGGGCTCTGCCAGGCTTTTGTCTTCAACTGGATTTACTTTGATGTTGATGGGGGCAACATCAACGTACATGCCATTCGGCGCGCTGTGTATACCTGTGAGTTATTTTTATCCATCCCTAGCTCGTTTGCTAACGTTTGAAGCTTCGATATGGCACTACGCTCATCTTCCTTTCATCATGGGCTATATCCTTGCGTCTGCTGGATTGTCTAAACTTGTTCTGGTTGCTGATACTCCTGGCGCAAACCCCGAGCACTTGACGGATCACTATATCGAACGTGCAGATCCTGAGATGGATGACGGTATCCGGTACTTCTATTGTCACGGTCTTGCTATTGCTCTGCTTTTCATGGGAGTTATATCTGCCTGCCACGACCACCGGCACCCAGCGACCCGACGCTTGTCCAAGAAGACTCGGTTGGCTAATCGGGCACTTGTGTGTCTTGTCTTATTCTGTCTGCCGTTGGCCAAGAGCCTTAACTCATTGAACCTTGTGTCCATCACTCTGGGGCTTACCATCTGGGTTCTGCTTCTAGAGCTATTTGGCAAATCGTGCCGCAATGACCCTTTCATTGGTGAGAAACAAGGATGTACAGTGCGGTATAGGTGCAAGTGCAGTAAGAAAGATCTCGAAAATGCAAATCTGGACGAGAAGCTGAAGACAGCTTCAGCAGAGGTGCTTGAGCTAGGACCTAGAGAGAAAACTGCGGTAGCTGATGTACAGGATTGAGCAAAATCATGCAGGATAAGGATGGTATATATGTTCATAATGGGTTGTAATTCATGAAATATTTAACAAGAATGGATTTGCAATCATTTCAACTCCCGCTACTTATCCTAATACATAAACTCGGCTATCGGTTCAGTCTCCAAGACTTAGGAGCCACCAGAGACACCCCCTACAATCACCATAGTCTGATGCATCCTCCTTCGGTCGACCTCCTTCTTCAACATGGATACACAGCTTGCCACGGCAAGAATTTCCATCTCGAACCGTTCCTCCTTTCTGTCCATCCACTCACGTAGATCAAGCATAAGCCGCCCCCCATTTCCAGCAGTACTTCTCTTTGAACCAGGAGTACGAAGCCCACTGCTGCGCACAAACTGTCCAACCTTGCGTCTCCGCTCTTCTTGTTTCCCACCTGCAACAGCTACCTTCATAACCTGATCGAGAATGAGCAGACAGTCGACTTCCTCGCCAACAGAGGCTTGTGCGGCGCGACGTTCAGCTCGTGAACTATATCGCCATTCGAAAGTGCCGAGATGAGTTCGCATGACGACACTTCGGGTTAAGACACCCTTGCTGCTGATCTCGATATCCTCTACTTGCCTGTTCTGCGAGACTTCTGTTTCAAGACGGATTTTTGGAGGTTTGCCTGGCCCAAAGCGATACGTTGTCGTACAGAGTGGTTTCTGTGTATGATCGTTTGCTCGAGCCAGGAAACACGATCCTGAGTTACGAGCTGGTCGAATAGAAACATATTCCGCTTCCTCGATATCTCCTGTTGGTGCCACATTGAAGATATAGATGGGATCTGGCTGTGGGGGTAGAGGCAGACTGATAAGGGGAAATCCGGCAGCTTGGATTTGAAGTTGCTTGGTAGGATAAAAGTCGGTTGCTGCAGAACTTGAGGAGTTGTTGCTGTTGTATAGATCTGTATACTCGGGAAGAGAGTTTGTGGAAGATGATGCTGGTGAGATATGGGATAGCTCTATGGCTTCGGTTGTCTCATAGTTGGGAGGGAGATTCAAGTGTGTAAGAGAGCGATCATTAAAATCGGATGCTGAATGAGACATGGTCCCGATCTTTGCTGACATTTTTAATGTGTCAAAAAGTATTAATAGAGTTGTTGAAATGTTGTAGTAAATATTCTTCGTGTCGGTCGTGTAAGTCTACTTGAACATTATTCCATCTCCATCTTCAAGGTCGGCACAGGCGAAATTTATACTACACAACCCCCCCTCTTGGGCGTCCTCACTACGACCATGATTTACAATTGAATATTGGCTGAAACCGAAGAATACGGTGTAATATTACTCGAACAGCCCAAGGTACCTTTTCAGCCCTATGACTATGATTGGTGCACCTCATGATCAGCGCCCCCACACGAGGATACAATACGATGAATGCGAGATACAATTAATTACTTAGTGGGGGGGCTTTGCTGAGGCAGTGCCGATGAAGGGAAGAATCATTTGGGTAAAGACGTAAGATGAGGTAACGCCAGATATGTATGTATGGATTTAATGACGGTTTAGATATTGATGCTACTGTATGAATACGATTTGTACGGTCAAGTGTACATTGATGTTTAAATAGGTAGTCAACATCAACACATTCCATATAAGTAAATCCATCCTAATCACAGTCTTGTCAATCATCAATTCAAAAACGCCTCGTTTAAATTTCCATCATTATTCATATTCACTTCCACTATCTATTCCTTATCTCTTATGCAACTCTTCCAAAGAAAGTAATATCACGATCAAGTTGCTCCTCAACCCACATCGGCCACTGATTATAAATCTGATACTCCAGATCAATGCTCCGATTGATATACTTCAACCACCGTGAAAACCCAGGATCGAGATCCGGCTTTCCCTCTCGTTGGTCTGGAGGATACTTGTTCGACACGTTGCGCTCCTGTCCGTTGATGGGCGTCATGATCTCATTGATAGCAACCCAGTGCGAATGGAGTAGCAGCATGACTTGGTTATCTTGGTCAATGAGAGCTTGGAATGTGTCGTGTGGGAGGAGCATCCACCATCCGTATTGCGCTGTGTATGCTTTGTAGGCTATAGGATTAAGTCAGGTGAATGTTAGTTGTATTTGGGGGTGTTTGAAGACTCACCATCCCAGGAGTTGACGTAGAGCTTCTCAACCATGGTCATGAGATGTTGGTGGTACTCCAGCTCAACTCCCTCTGCGCACAACGGTCTAAGATTCGTGAGAGCCTCAATTGCAGAGTCTGTGTAGCCCTTGACAATAAGCGGAAGACCTTGCATCAAAGGTTCAAGCAGGGCATCTTGATCCTGCTCAAACATATTCTCAAATATCGGTTTGATGCCACGGAACATCATCTGCATTCCCACAATCATGATACCCCGGATAAAAGTCAGGTACTCAGCCAGTCCATCCTCTAGACTGACTGATTGGAATGTCAGAGCATAACAGGTAGCTACCATGGCATTGGCTTCCTCATAAGTCATTGAGGATCTGGAGGTTTCTGCGAGGCGTTTCTTGATGGCTCTTATAGCTTTGATGCGATGATTCATGGCTGATGATACGATACTGGGGTCGTTTCTCATGAGTTCGGATGCGGAAAAACCGAGGATGGCATGCATGAGGTATTCATTCTTGGGGTTATTAGTATATAAGCTGTTTTGTCTGAGGGAAACATACATTGTGCGCAATACAAGGGATTTCGTGAGTCCAGATGTCCTCTTGCTTTAGGGGGTGATGAGGATAGCACTGTGTAAGAAAGTGCTGGAAGAAGCGCATATCCTGAAGGCTGAACAGCGGAATCTGATGATGTGGCTACGATCCGTCTTGATCAGTTGTGTTACGAACCAAACCTTGGATAATAGCAAATAAATACCTGATGAGTGATCTGTGGCGTAGACGGATACTCGCATTTGAGGCCTGTCTTTGTACAATGTCCACAAGCAGGATGAGTCTCTTGACACTTGATATACGTTAAGAACCCAACCAAAGAATAAGCCAGGACAAGGTCACATACCTTGATACGTCTCCTCTTGCAGTTATAGCATCCCCTCCTACTCTTGGTATGACCTCGCCGCTCAAGTCTTTGTCTCTGTGCTGATGGTCTTCGAACAGCGACTTCGCTACTCGAACCTGACGTTGATCTTGGCGGGGTTGCTTTGTCTGATGAGTCCGAAGTTGATTGCAGCTGACTTTCAGCGCTTTCGCCAAATGTTATGTTGTCTGCTTGGAGAAAGGCACTGTAGTCAAAGTCGGTTTGGTCAGGGAATGATAACATTCCTGGGCTGAATTCTTGTGACATGTCCATTTCAAAAGTCTTTGCTTGTGGTTAGGTAGTGTTTTGGTTGAGGGGCATTCTTTCAGCTCGGTTGCGATACAAGTCCAGTAGACGATTGTATATACATCCAGCAGCTTGTCAGATTTACCGTCGATCAGCTGATTACATCAAGTAGATGGGCAATTCTTTAGAGGATAAAGTTATTGAGACCCTTCTCAGAAACTCACGAGGCATCAAGTACTTGACAGCTTCAACATGGCGAATCAGCATTTCAGATTGTCACGTGTAGAAGCCTACAGTGGACGATCCTGTCAAAGTGGCTTAAACTCTGCCACAATTAGTTGAGCAGCTTTGTTCTATCATTCGCTGTCGTCTTGATTCATCCCTAACAAACAGGGCGCAGACATGACGGGTCATCATTCAGCCGCTTTCTCGCACTATCATCCCCCATTCGGGAGGCTGTGTTGTTATTAGTCTATCGTCTCCATGCAGCTATTTTGCTGGATTGATAGAAAATTGGTTTTTGGTGTTTTGAAGAGAAAGCCGAGTGGACCTGGATATTTGTTTACTTGACCGTTAAAAACGGTTAATAAATGACGTTTGTTTCCATACACTTCTTAAACTCAAAACCTCGATATCTTTCTCCATAACTGAAGCGGGGCTCCCCCAGACCTGATAACTCCTGTATCATGCACTGTAGCCGTTGTTGGCGTTTAACTTTAACTTTAGAGAACCACAGTTAACAACGGCAACGACCCATAATTCAATACCAATGCTAATATCAATTTGAATATCAGTTTACTTTTTTCTTCTTTCTCGACTACTCCCAACTTTAACATTGATATTCATTCTGTCACCCTAGACATGGGTACAATAAACGCGCGCCTAGAGTATGATCGTCAACATCTCATTTCCCAGAAGCTAAAGCTGTAATACAACGATTGGTAATTATCCCAGCGTAGATCGTGCTATTAGCTCACCTGAAAATCTGAAGCCACGCTACGGTATGTTTCTATTTCGAGGACTCACCCATTTCTTACCGTTCACCGTTTATGTTGATCTCCCTTGGTTCAGTTGAGGCTCTGTTGGAAGATCGTCTCTGGGACGGGAGAACAAATCGACTCGCCATCGAGAATAATCAACTGTACCACGTTCAATACATGACCATGAATAGTTGTAATATGGATAGAACAACATAGAAGACAGGTACCAGTGTTGTATCATTCGTATCCATGTAGGAACCCAATGTTTGTCCTTGCATGGGATCCTACCCTATACAAGACATCCCATCATCAGTTTCCAATCTCAACTTCAAAAATCCAACCGTGTAATGTTATCTCGCCTAGTGAGACACATCCACTGCCTTTTATGGAGGCCTCTACAATTCCCCAAGCTCTGTGGGTTCGCGACTGCCGCGTTGCTTCATCTCATTCCCAGCAACCAAACAAGGTTCCAAGGCCCCAACTCAGCATCCCCAGATAGTAGTGGAGACCATGGGACAGAGCGCTCGTATAAACAACAAGACTAATATCCCACTCAATATATCGTACAGAGAGATTAAACATGTCTTCCAGAACTCAATGCGGTGTGTCGAAAGCATCAGGATCACCCCAGTGCAAGTCGCCCATTCAATGTGGAGCTACAAGAGAGAGCTACGGAGCCCTATAAAAAGCGCGAGAGAGAGTAGTAGATCAGGGATCTCCTGACGCGATCTCGCGCAAGATAAGATGAGATGCCCCATGGGTCCATAACTTATGGGCTGAAATCACGATGATCAACACAGACAACAGCCGGTCACTTGAGAGACCAAGTTTGTTGTGTTTATAGTGAGAGTGAGGCTAGAAGTAAGAAACTACGGATAAACAGTCCCCCTTAGTTTTGCTGGAGATAAAGAAGTGCCACACAAAGAAGCATCATCGGGAAAGAGTTCAAATTGCAACACGTCAGCTTGACCGCCACATGTCAATAGTCCAGTCGCCAAGACGAAATGAAGAGAAGAAAAGTCCGTGGCACTTGTTAGCTTGTTTACATGCACAAAGAATGCTTGACTCTTTGTGCCTGACTATTAGCAAGTGCAGGAAATGCAACCCTCTTGTTATGCAGAGTAATCGCAAAGACTGCCACAAAAGAAAACGAATTGTGCTAATCCATGTCAACAAAGAGAAAACAAAAAAACCTGCATTACTAGTAGCATTATTCTTTTTTTCCTTCCTTGTGCGTTTAGACCACAAAGCCAAGTTATCCAGGTGGAGATAGAGCGGTTGAGAGTGCAACCCTCTTGCATGGCCCTTGCTCGGTGTGCTTGGGTTGGACCGGGGAATCGAGAACCAAGCTTTTTGTGCCAAAAATGGCTCAACCGTGGTTCGTTGTTCCGTTTGCAGCGTAACCTTTGGCGGGCAGCACAGAGTCCTAAGAATCAGTCCCTGGGGGGAGGGGAGGAACAGCAGCGACAAGACAGAAGTGGTCGGATATAGACAAGGATGAATCATGAACTGACATGTCTTGTTCGTGTGGCGGCGGGACGCAATTTCGGAAGCTGTTTCACGCGGCGGATGCTAAGTGAGGATTAGGCTTAGTAGCCGACGTGGCCTAGCCCTTGTGCGATGGTTCAGGTGTCCCAAGAGGTTGGTTTGGGACTTTGGAACAACTCCAGAAAGCCAAGCCAAGACAAGATAAGAGGGACAGTCTTTTAAATTTTTGGCGGTGGCAGTTTTGGTTTATTCATTCTGTGCGTTGTCGTTCCGGATGAGGGGCCTTGTGGGCGTCATATGATGTTAATTATGCATCGTGGTGTGAGGCAATTGGAATGACCAAGAGTAGAGTCCGGTGTGATGCATTGTAATAATTGCAATACAATGTACGTCGGTGGTCGACGTCCTAGAGGTCTTGCATTCACGACCTTGGCTGGACTTGGCACGAGAATAAGCATGAGCAAGGCGAGCCATCATCAAACATCCTGGATAGGATCAGCTGCCTGCTACCTCGTACAGAGTAGCCTAACGTCCAAAAGTCGACGGCCTCGTCCGACCGCTTGATGTGGAAGGCGTTCTCGAACACAGCTGAAGAAGAGAAAGATCTACTAATCCAAGTGCCGGCAGGTCCAAGAAACTCGGTCGGTCAAGCTTAGTTTTGCTGTCTTGGCTTAATCTCTGTGAGAACGGGACCGTTTGTGTTTCTTATACCATGGTGGATAAAAGTTAACCATGATGTGGAATCGTCGAGTCAGTTATCGGAGGGGCGAGCGTGCTGGCACTCTAGGCACCGCAGCGTAGGTATCTAAGCATAGCATCGGTCAATTCACAGTGAGTGAGCACCGAGGAGGCCGTGGTGAATCATTCCATTAAAACGTTATTGGGCCGTTTGCGGTCCTTTTTGTTTCCTCAAGCTTGTTTTTGTGTTCCTGCAGATGGGAATGGATGGAAGAAAAGAAAGAAATCTGGACCTGCATTGGTTAGACCAAAGCCGGACGAAATAGCGCTGCTTATGGTTGTTTCAGTGCATGCATAAGTCCATCTGACTGGTTGTGCTTGTGCTTGTGCAGTTTTAATGCATCCACTGCCACGTTGACCCATGTTTTTTTCTCTCTCGTTGCTGCTGTTGTTGACCTGTACCTGTTGTTTAGGCTCTGTGAGGGAGGTCAGACCACCCAATCGGAAGGTGACTCTATGCTACCTGATGCGCCAAGCAAGGATAAGGGGTGCCCCTGGCATAAGACCCGCCATCTGCCAGGGGTCTGGCGTACCCGGCTTGGGCTCCACTCAGGCACGGGCGCCAGGAACAGAACAATTCGGCCAATGGAAACACAGCAACACTCCAAGCATCTCACCTGAGTCCACTAGAGGCGCCCCAAACCGGCCCTTGCAGTGGAGGCTCTAAATAGTCTTGGTGGAGACACCTCTTGCCAGTCTGAGAAACAAAGATACCAGGCATCAAGTGAAGATTCGGGTATCTCCAAGGATCGTCAGCAGGCGAAAAGATACATTCCAGACCACTCGATCCCAAGTACTCATCCTCCAAACCACACCACTCACTTGCCTGCTCTATTACGAGGAACTCCTTGTTCTTAAACCCTCCCAAAGCCCCCCATTTGTTTCGAACTTCCCTTCCCCTTCTCTCCTTCATCTCGTCAACCCTCGCTCGATCAGTCGTCGCCCTTCATTAGAACTATCTATTTGCGTCTTCGATAGATCGCATCCACACTCCCTAAACCGGCCGTGCCGATCACATAACTACCAACTTAAACCTCGATATTTCGTGTGTCGTTGCTTTCACTCTTGTCATCCCCGACAGTGATCAACTCCCCGAATATCAAGTCCACACTCATTAACAAAGTCGACTGCCGACGATAACAAACACCGGGTTTCCTTCGATCCTTACCTAAACAGTCATTATCAGGAACGTCAGTCAAGATGATCGCCAACAAGCTCACCATCCTCACTGCCACCGCCGCTCTTCTCGAGCCGGCTCTTGCCCTCGGCCACCGCCACGCTCACCAGCAGCACGCTCAGAAGCGCGGTGAGTGGATCACTGCCACCATCGACGGTCAGGTCGTCTCTTGGGAGAACAACTACTTCGGTCCCGGCGGCGCTGCTCCTCCTGCCGCCACCCAGGCCGCTTCCAAGCCCGAGGCTCCTGCTGCTCCCGCTCCCGCTCCCGCCCAGCCTACCACCATCATCAAGGTCGCCAAGCCTTCCCAGGCTGCTAAGGCCGCCTCCAAGCCTGCCGAGGCTGCCTACGAGGCTCCCAAGGCTGTCAAGCAGGAGGCTGCCCCCAAGAAGGTCCAGCAGGTCAAGGCTGCCAGCGCCCCCAAGAAGACCAAGCCCAGCTCCGGTTCTTCTTCCGGTGGCTCTGCCAACTTCTCCCACAAGCGCGGTGTCTGCTACAACAACGTCGAACTTGCCAACACCTTTGCCGCCAACTGCAAGAACTGTGGCTGGGGTTACAACTGGGACTCCGAGTCCGGCGGTCTTGAGAACCTGAACTTCATTCCTACCCTCTGGTCCAACGATGACGTTCACGTTAGCCGTTTCCCTGGTAACTGCGAGAAGGCCCTCGCCGCTGGTGCCAAGGCCATCTTCTCCTTCAACGAGCCCGACAACGGTGGTCAGGCTCACATGACCCCTGCTGCCGCTGCCGCTGCTCACGTCAAGCTCCTCAACCCTTACGCTGGCAAGGCCCTCATTGGTGCTCCTTCCATCAGCAACAGTGGTCTCCCCATGGAGGGTCGTGAGTGGCTCACCAACTTCGTCGAGGAGTGCAACAACCTCGGCGAGAAGTGCCACTACGACTTCTGCAACGTCCACTGGTACTCCGAGGTTGAGTACGGTGAGACTCTCTTCGAGCACCTCGAGAAGTCCCACGAGATCTGTGGCGGCAAGCCCATCTGGCTCACCGAGTTCGCCCCTAAGGGCTCTGACGACGCCATTGCTTCTTGGCTCGAGGAGGCCATCCCTCGTCTTGAGGCTCTCGACTACCTTGATGCCTACTCCTACTTCAAGGTCGAGACCGGTATGCTCATGACCACCGAGACCGAGATGTCCAAGTACGGTAGCGTCTACGCCTCCCTCTAAGCTTACCAAAGCTTGACGGCCGGTGACGCCACCAGTTTTTTTTAACACTTCTTGTACACTCGCTAGGGGATACCCAAACTATTCAAATTGGCTTTTTATCGGGAGGGGAGGATAGATATTTTCGGTTTCGAAAGATGGCGCCCGTTGACTTCTGTACATATTCTGCATCTAGGTGACCTGGATCTGGTTTTTACCACACTGTTTTACCCAGCATCCCCCGTTTATTCCATAACGGTCATCCTACCTACTTTTTTATTACCAGTTCCGGGACCTCGCGCACACATACAAAAACTTAAGGGGGCTTTGCAAATAGACACAATTTCCTGATTTTAGCAGTTTGATAGACCACTACTTTAGCGCGCAGATACATCTACGAGCTACGATGACAATGAACAGCGATTTAACTGCTCCAACCACTTTTCTCTTGTCTGTCCTCGTGATGAACGACACCATGTGATGTCTGAATGTCTTGATAGAGTGCTTGAATGCATCATAATGTTTCACCACTCAGGTCTCTCCCAGCCTCTGGATCACTTGACCGTTGAACAAATTCTACGATTGAGATCATGTCTCGACGCATCCGTATGGCTGGGAGTTGTGGAATGCTTTGCCATATCGAGGCACGGGAGATCCGCATCTGAGTCTCTTATGTCATTTCATTGTTGAGACCTGAGACTTTGTCTCTGAGTTTGAACCTGGCTGAATAGATACTTGTCACAATTGCAAAGACTAGGTCCATGAATAGTATGGATAATATGCGAAAGAATATAATTAGTTAGGCGAGCTTATACAACGCTCAATGACATCTACAGCAAAGACTTGGGTATTTCGCTTCCACCTCTATGTAAATCTTGACCTTTTCAAACAATTCTGGCTGTCCAAAGACCCACATAACGCCACTCTCCATTCATACCAAAGACCCTGTGGCACCCTTCTCTATAAACTCTATACAAATTTTTTTTTTTAGTTCATCGGCCGTGAAAACGAAAGTGTCTTTGTTCGTTGATGCTGCAGTCTGTTACCACCTTGAATCCGCGTTCGTGGTGGCTCGGCGGCATCCGTTTGACCTGGGGTGTAGGCCCCTGGCCGTAGTGGGAAGTCACCTTCAGACTCGCCAATAGTCTCGATATCATCATCGAGAAGGCTATCCTCGCGATTGTTTGTCGGCTTGATCTGACGATGGATGGTTGTGGTAACAACGACACCACCGCTAACCTTGGTAACATCAGAACCGGTATCGCTTGAGAAGGCGACACCTGGGGAGACAAGATTGGCCTCATCGTCCATGTCATGACTGACGTTGGGAGCTTTAGAGGCTCGCATGCTGCTCATCGGATGAGCTATTGAAGATCGTCTGCCAATGTAGCTGTTATCCACGGCGGCCGAGGCGGGCTGACTGGATGATCCGGCACTGTCACGGGAGGTGACCCATTGAACGACAATGGCCGAGAAGAGCACTGCGTCTTGTTAATTTGGACCTTTCAAGTATCGATATGAATCGGACATACCATCACTGTTACAGCACATGAGACACACCCATCCGGGCTCACCGTTGAGAACCATCAGCACTGTTAAATTCCTGCAGAGCAATTATTAGTTCTCGGTTCTGAAATAGGGATATGGTACGGAACATACACAATACTGCTTGTTAGGGTGCAGCAAGCGCCAACGAAAGTACGCACGGCAACGCTGCGGAGGCGAGAGTTGGCACCAGTCTTTGGCAGGTTCTTGAAAGAATAAAGGTCTACAACATTTGTTAACGTGTGCTGTCATGGTTCTAGACTGTCTTCAACTTACTCTTGAGAGGAATCAGGAAAAGAATAGTCAGGTAGACATTGACGACAGCATCGAAAGCGATGAGAGGAATCATTGAGATCTTTTCCATTCCGATAAAGCACTCTCCGTTGACAATTCTGGCAATACGGCTGAGAAAGTTCTGGTTAGCTGACGGAAAGAGGGAAAGCGTAGTTCTATGGGCCGGCTTACTAGATGAAGTTCATCACCACGACAACTCCGTAACCGACCAGGAGAGTGATCATGTTGAACAAGTAGAGTTTCGAGTTTCGTCTTCGCGTTGTAGAGCTTCGGATAACGTGCTGTTTATTGTTAGATTTATTGATCGTCTTTTAATTTGTGTCTTGTCACGTACCGCTTTCTCGACAAGGAAGACATATATGAGCTGCCTTTTTGTTAGCCATGTACGTTGGTGATGCATTGTACGATAGTACTCACAATCTTGGTTGTTACATAACAGACCAGACATAGAATGATTGCTCCATGGCAGATGTTGAAGCTTGTATTGACGCCAAAAACCTGTGTGAGAATTGCCGAAGTAAAAACAAAGCCATATGAATCGACATAGATGATGAGAACGACTGTCGATTGTTAGTGTATCTTGACCTCAACTTCGACGATGGATGTACTCACGCCAGGCAACGAACGGTAACCTTGACCACGATCTAACTGCAGTGATTCTCTGGACTGCCATACCGCATATATCAGTGTCCAGTCCCAAGTGTTATCTGAATCGTAGTAAAGACGCACATAGAAAGATTGACAAGACCGAGACAGAGGCAAGCGAGACAATAACCGACATCGTATCTCCCCCTATAGGAACAGGCTTCGGTATATGGGCCTCGCGAGGCACGATGGAGGGATTCGGAACCATTTTCGTATCGTGTATATGGTCAGGAAGATGCCCAATTCGAGCCAAGTGGATGAATATGAGCTGCGACTTTTGTATGCAGGCACACCAATATACGATCACAGAGTCGAGTCAAACATCTCAGGAAATGGAAATGGACGAACCTACATGTATATTATAGGTACGAGGAAGAACAGACGAGAACGAGAATAAGGGTACTGAAACACCAGAAACCGTAATTGGTCTAGAGTATAGTAAGAAGGAGTGCTAAATGTAGCTGTGGCTTTTGGTAGCATCTGCTTGGTTTAGTCTCTGAGATCTAGCCAAAGCCTAAATCGTGACTATTGAGTAAATTTGAGTAAAGAGATGAAGCCAAGGGTCTCACTTTCCCTGACTGTGTGGTTCAGTAGCCGTTCCTTCCTTACGGTGTTGGTCAGCATGTCGTAAAATGTTGGCCATGAGCACTTGGGGCAGGCAGGCAGGAAGGAAGGAAGGAGACACTACGTTAGCCTATGAAGCCTGAAACTAAGGATTTAGTCAAATGTCTCAGATAGGAATTATTAATCTAGAGTCTTCACCTAACAATGTTGCTAACCACGACCAGTCTTCTCAAGGCGGCAACATCCAGACAATCAAAGCTGTCGAAGCTGCCGCAGGTACAAACGCTGCTGCATCCCCCGATTAGCATCGAGTCTCAGGAACAATCAATCAGAAGCCGGTCGAGCGATCAGCACTATCGAAGCCAAGAAAGTTTAACCAAGGGAAACCAACCAAGAGAGAGAAAGCGAGAAAATAAGGTTCGGTGCCGTCGGTTTCTCGATGAGCCATTGACGGGAGCCCGATCGAGTGGACACCGAGGATAGGGGGATATTGACTAATAAAGGAAAAGCTTGCCTGACCAAGTGATCCTCAGCGGAGGACCCGAATACCTCAGATATGTGTCCATGGGCAGGCAGCTGTTTTGCGTGTCTATCACTTTGATGATCCCCTGGCTGTGCACATCCCGCCCCTCCATCCCCTTACCCAATTATATGCTATCAGAGTATGTCCAGTACTTTCACCTCCCTATAATAACACAAGAGACCTAGGTATCAAATTGTATCGTGTGATGGTGGTGCGGGATGTGCACAGCCGGGGCCTCAAAGAGATGAAGTATTTGATATGGCTCAGGGAGAGAATCATCGCCAAGACACTACCTAGCATGCTTCAGATTGCGTTGATGCCAACAGAATTTCCGGTTCGGAACATCGACTAAAAGGTTCAAGGGGACTACGGCTCAGTCTTGTCGCCGAGCAAGTATTTGCATTGAACAAAAACATATCCCCTGATCAGTAACGGCTCTTTCCTCAGCTAATCTTTTAGAAATCATCCATTCCCAGGCCTCTTATGACAGGCGACTGCAACAGTACAGAGAAAGAGATGCCTCACCCATTCACTTCAATTGGCAGGCATCTCGTGATCCACACTACCTACGCATTAGATGGATAAAGAACGAAGCCGATTGATTTCGGGTCTGGACCGCCTGAGTGGACTCGCTGAAATCGACAGCGCCTTAGCCCGGCTTAACAATTTGCCAAGTGCAAGCTACCTAGGTAGATCGGAAAGAAATACGCGGGACATGCTACGGATATGTAGACGGTGGCTTTTATATGTCTTGGCTTAGTGTTCTAAGTTTGCAAGTCCAGGTGAGGCTTCAGGTGTTTTGAAGTGATTAGATAATGATGCATCTATTAACCCAGTAGGGAAACGGGAGAGTTTGTGTTTTCCTAACCATCCATGCTTTTGCTGTATTTTAGAAAACCACTTACTATACATAATATAACGACGGGCAATGAGCATGGCATCCGCCATACCGCTACAGGAACACGTTGAGACGAAACCTCACTCACCGAAAGGGATTTGCCTCCTGTTGAGAGATCTCCTATGGTTTATCAAGCTCTTAGGGAAGTGGGAGACCCTTAATCCACCCCCGGAATCGATCAAGACCCTCCAAACAGAACAATAATTTCCTAGACAACTTAGCCCTGGTAACATCCGGAGTCATCCTAGCCTTGCTATTGGCTCCATCAAAGACCAAGAGTCAGGGAAACCGAACAAACAAAATAAATTCCCCGAGCCTTGACTCGCTAGAATTCGAAGATTAGGAAAAAAAAAAAAAAGACACGAACTTTAGGTACAGCGTCACGATTGGGACTGGTATTGTGGCGTGTGTCTTATGGAAGGGACCAACTCGGATGGCCTGAGTAACAAGCTACATACATACCAGATAAGATCAAACGCTCCCCTTTTAGGAAGTGACAAGTGGCGATGAAAGAAAAAGAAGGGTTTGATCAATCGGACAATTAACACATCCCCGAGGGTTTGTTTCGATGTTACAGTAATCTTCATCCCGGCATCCATCCATGTACACGATAGGTATAAGGCAGAAAGCCCCAAAGACTGGGCTCGACTAGGGACTAGATTAGACTAGTCCGATCTACCTACTATCTAGATACCCTTTCTCCACATCAGATCAGATCTCTAGTCCATGTTGGTCTTGATAGATCAAAAAGCTTGTCCATATAATCTCTCAGACCCTGTCAGAATAAAGACAACCAAGTAGATGTGGAAATATGCTCCGGTTAATTAACCTACAGCTCAGCTGCACCGACGTTGATCTGCAGTACTGTACCTACAGAGAGCAAATTAGTGGTCCCTTGCTTGCGGGTGATGTTTTTTTTTTAAGGTTCGTCTCCGCATTTCTTGCCCAGATAGTTGTGTATATCTAGATGGCTTGGTTGTACTGTAGCACGGCAACGTTTGTGCCTCATTGCATCAGAATGATATGAAAATTCTGTCAGTCACTGGAATACAAGATATGCATTTTATACAATCATGGTGTGATACTGACATGAGATTGATGCCCATGGCTGTGTTGTGAAAGCCGCATTGTGCTATATCTCCGGAGTAGGGGAATAGTAGATATAGACTTTTAAATAATATAGTCGTATAAAAAAAACAAGCACGTCAACATCACATTCTCTGTAGTGACGTCGCCTTCACATTGAACCCTCCACCATATCAAAACGGAAAGCCGCAACGGCAATAATGTCATCTAGATTGAAGCCACTTCTCCTATCCCTAGACAGATCCGTGTCTATACGGATAGTCACCACCACAAACTACTGCTGGTCCCTGGTTCGTAGGGCTATTGGTCAAGCAAGACCCTGGTAGATTTGTCAACACCAGACCCATGGTAGATGAGCCCTCGCACTGCATTAACTACCGAGCACATTGCTGGGGATTTGACCCTTGACCCTTGCAGAACCAGAAAACCGGGTATTAGACATTGTGTAAACTACTACAGGTAGTCTGTATCTTGGGTACTGAATCCCAAAGCATCGATTGATAAATAGATGGTATGATAACTTCACAGCAGGGTACTCATCTGCAACTTCGAGTTCTCTCTTTAATCATTGTTCTTGCAAAGCTTCAATCCCGCGTCGGTATATATAATCATCAAGGTATCATGTGAAGGTATCTGCGCTCCCAACTAGCTTGAGGTAAAAACAAAATCATGACAATCACCCATACCGAGATTCTCCAATCTCTCGTTGTTGCATCTCTTACACTCCCAGGAAAATTTCACATAATGATCGTCAGGAGATGATCAACAAAGCAAATCCTAATGTGCCATCGCCCAATAAACGCCGTGCCATGCCGCCCATTCTGCCGGGACCATTTCCCAAACATCATTCCTCAATTCCAACGCCGAGTTCGAACATTCTTTTCTTCCATCACAACGGTCGGTGAATGCATACCTGAGCATATGCGCCCCCACATCATTCTAAAGCCTCAAGTCTCCCGATTCTCAGTATCAGCCTTGCAAGGCATATCGGTCATACCATAACCCCCAGCGCCATCGACGTCCCCATGCTGGTCACTAGTGTCCGCGCTGACTATCTCCGTCCTCCATAGCTTGGGCTCGAGTGCGAATTCGAAACTTGTCCCTCAATCTTGCCGCAAATCGTGCGCTCTGGCCTCGGGATTCTCCATCAACGGCTTCAGCCATATTTGTTGCCTCTTGATGATCGTTCTCGTTAGCTACCGCCCGCATGCGCCTTAATGCATCCATCTGCTCTTCCACAGTCCCTTCTCGAAGGCGGTTTATATCAAACAGACGAGACAGGCGATTACGATGCGATGACTGAGGCACATCATTCTCTGCACCTTCCTCCATCACTAAAGGCGGTGGCAATGAACCAGAATCGCCAGCAACTCCCTCTTCCGATGCAGCACCCTTGCCTGGTCGTAAATCATAACGACTAGGAACATGTCAGTATATGCTCGGCTTTGGTCACTGTACAGTGTCAATATCTTAACTCACCATAAAGGACATGTGCCCGACACATTAATCAACCACGGGTCGACACATGCGGGGTGAAATTGATGCTTGCAAGGCAAAACTCGAACATCTTCGCCAACCTTGAAGTCCTCCGTGCAGATGGAGCATTGTTGGTCGGCTGCCTCGTCTCCGGCACCTTCGGGAGATGATGACGCTCTAGCCACGGCTGATACGGCATCGGTATCTCCGGCAGCTGCTGTGGCTGCGTCAGACCGTCGTGTCTCACTAAGACGCGATGCAGTTCGCTGCGTTCCAGCATCATTCGCTTCCGTGCTTTCCAGTTCCAACTCTGGGTCTGGTTTCGCTGGTGTCTGATTTCCGAATTTGACGATTGGAAGCGTATCCAACACAGCCCGAGCGAGTCCCTTAGCCCTGCTCTGCCTGGGCCTTCCACCAAGCGCACCTCGTGGCCCATACCTTTCGGGATATCGATGAGCTCTGACTGCGCCTGTCGTGATGATGGCAAGGAAGAGTAGGGTAATGAGACCGGTGATGGCATACAAGATGCTCATGGCAGCGGTGTTATTGCCTCCCCTGCCCTCCTCTTTCGGTAATGTATTGTCTGTATTATTGCCAAAAATGTTGGCTTTGACGACTTTACCACTGCTGGTACCATTTAATAGGTTTAGGGCTTGTGTTGCCTCGCCTCCGTCGGCCATGGATAGGATACTCGTGAATGGAATGTCGACAGCTCGACTGAGAGCGCACCACGTGTTTGATGTAGAGTACAAAACGATCGCCCTGATGTGTGGTTTGGTTTGCATTAAGGTGTTTAGCATTTTATCCGGACTGATGAGAGAATCGTCTTTGGGTTCGTCGCATGACAGATAAGCCACATCGTTTTCCTTGTTAACCTTGTTGTAGTTGGAAGAGTCTGTCGCAATCATATAGCCATCGAAATCCACAATCTTCCAGCAAGCATTAGCAATTAATCAGGCAAAGCGACGCAAGGCAAACGCACTTTTATAGCACGACCGGTCGTGTCGTTGAGACCCAGATTTGGCGTAAGGGGAATGACAGCAAACTGCAATCCGGAACCTGACAAGGAGAGTTGCATGGCATTGGCTGTGGCCCAGTCAGGGACTTCAGTCTCAGACCAAGTAGATACATCTTGGTCCTGGGCGTGAACGGTGGTTAATGTGCAGGCGAGAATGGAGAGAAACAGGGCCATCCTGCCCGCGCGAGGTATCGTCGAGGATTTCATGGCTGTGGTTCGTATGCGGTGTAGAAGGAAGGAGTGAAGTTTAGCGAGGGTATTCGTAGCGGAGGATGAGGCTCAAGACGTGAGCTGGGGTTTAAAGGTTTGGTCTCGTCGGAGAATATGAATAGGCAGGGATGTGGTGAACGCGGTTGGACTCATGGCCATCAGATGGTTAGATGGAGGAACGAGACATTTCGGTATTATACAGCAAGAGTCGGAGGTGAGACTCTGCAGCGTGCCGTATCGTATTCCCTGGTAGATTTGGTCAAGAAGTTGTGAATCTTTGCGAGTAAAAGAGTTGAATTGTTAGAGGAAGGAGAAATCCAGGTAACATGGAAAGATAGATTGGAAGGAACCAAATCCGATCCTGTTCATGATGGGGCAGGTGCAGGTCAGGTGGATCCTGCCCCCCGACCAAGCGAGAGCGGAGGGGCCGGCATTTCCCAGCCAGTGATGATGAAGTATTTTTATAGACCAAGACACTAAGGAGTCACTATAAACTTGGCATTTATACCAATCGACGTCGTGGACACGAATTCGCTGACGTTTATCAGGTCACGGATGCTGAATATTGCTTTTCTACACTGATTCCCATGACTCGTTCTATCAAAGATTTGGTGATGGTCATATATCTCTACTATATAAGAGAAAGTACATCCGTCTCTTCCGGAGATACAAGAACGTCTGTGGCAGCCAAGACCTTGGCCAACGTGATCGCGTGAGGGGAAGCTGATCTGATTGATATCTTGGTATTAATGCAAGTAGTTACTCATCCTTGTACTCTTTTACCCTACACTTAAATATTAAATATTCGGCAGTGAGGGATTATGTATAGTGACTTATAGACAGTTCGCATATCACCATATCAGATACTGTGAAGAGATCAATTATCAAGCTATACCATTCACTTATACGATCACCTCTTAACTCAATCGAAGTACTACAAGTATTCCTGAATCAGTTCATTCCTTGATGTTCGATGAGAAATACTCAGGACGATAAACCAGCCAAATCAAGATACTACTAAAACAGACCACCAGAAACGATGATCAAGACATGTCCGTTGAATTCATCGTATGTCTATAATGTAGCGTAATGTATATACAATATGTCCCGGCTTGGCTGCTACAAATTACGGGACACCTGTTGAACTACGTAATGCCTTTCTCGTACGAAATGGCATGGCAACTTACTCAAAATGCTTTCAAAAGCCACTATTGTCTCAGCCTCTGGAATACAAAAGACTGGACAGCAGTGTTTCTTAACACAACACATAGCAGATCAACCTACAATACGTTACACAGGGCACATTCTGATGGGCGGTACTTTATACGAAAGCTTATGATCATATTTTAGAAGCCATTTATTGACTCTGATACTACGTTCCCCGCCATGCCTTGTTCATAACTTGCAGTAGATAAGAATAGCTGAAGACCGTTGCAATAACAGTCGAACGCCACCGGAAAGTATCATGAAAAGCCAATCGTGAAGACTGTTATTCATTATTTGGCTGTCACCGCCAATGGAATGGCCAGATCTAACTGAACATGGCCGTTACATGAAAGGAGCCAAATGTTGAGTAAGGTTTACTCGTGAAATAAGGGCTGAACTGAAACGACAAGTGGCGTTGCAGTATGTATAATGTATAAATTGCATGCATACAAACCAGTAGAGATTCACCGAATGCAACTTTTGGCTGCGAGTGTGGCATCAAGCATCTCGTCCATGCGAAAAGCAATAAAGGTATACAAAGCTATAGGGGTAACTGTACCTAGCTGATAGAAGAAACAAGTGCAAACTTCCTGGGAGGAGGGCTTCAGATACACGATGAAGTATTAGATGCTGAGCTGAGTCGTCGCAAAATGTTGTGGTAAAAAGGACACAACGTCGTCGGTCGGCCATACAACTATCATGCAATCACTCAAACAAACACGCAAATTTCATCATATATATGATATCTCAACTTACAGTAAAGCCCTTACAGATGCTATAACGGGATCTACCGAGCACTGTCATCTGATCTTCTTGTTCAGGAAAGCATGGCTCTCATACTGATTTAGTACCAGTTATCCCACACAATCCCTCTTGATAAGCGATATCCAACATAGAGCAAAAGCTTATTTGGGAGTTCAGAAGGTGAAACTATACAGGAAGTGTGTGGCTACAGTGACGGAGTGTCTCACTATACCGGGTTGACATACTAGTGAGAGGGAATATATGGCCCAACTCTGAACGATCACACTGACTTAATTGAATCAGAGTATAAAGAGTTTTCGGGATGTATACTATCTTTAGAGAATATGTTGGAAACGTGGTATACGTTAGGCACTGTTGGGTGGACGGTCCAGCCTGTCCTTCTCAGTCATGAACCTAAACTTGAACATCACACATCTAAATGGCCCGGGGCATTCACCAACGTCCTCCTGAGTCCGATTTGATGTGTATTCCCGAATGAGGTTTCTTTTTTGGCCACGATACAATGGACATTCGTCCCGTGTTGCAAGACACAACACCCCCGGCAGACGACTAGCAGAGACGTACATCATGAGACTCTACGATTGATAGTTTGCCAGATCCAGTATCCCGATAGCAATATACCTCTATCATCGCTTGATATACATTCAATTTATTCAGTGCGTTTCCAATGACAAACGTGTTGGAGTTTGTCAAACTTGCATGCAGCAAACAGTATACAAGCCGTGTACCTCATTGCCGACCAAGCACAAATGATCAAATGACCACCAATCTACACTCTTTCACCAAAAGAAAGATCAAGAAGACTAGTGTGTTGTCGAAATAGAGTTACTCAGACCCCTCTGAGTCGTCGCTGCAAGCACTCACAAATTGGGAATCGCGTTGCTCGATGAATGCAAGGGAGGCAATGTGGTTGTCGTATACGACATATAGATTATATGCAGGGGCGGAGAAGATAACAGAGGATATCGTGACTTGGAATCTAAGGTCAAGCAAAAATTCAGATTACAAGATCAAGTATTAATGATAAAGTTTGAGACCAGTGGCAGGTTCGTCTACTAGGCTGGTTGTAGTATCATGTTTACTTCCAATGACTACAGAATTTAAGCAAGAAAATTTAAGCACGATCTAAGTTGGTTTATTGGGATAGAACATATAGCATCGTATCAGTCATACTTTCCCCAAAGCACACAATATTCTTTAGGTATAAGTGAATCATCTACCCTGTATCACCAGACCTGTAACTCCAGGAGGTCGAAGAGTACACGTCCTCTAAGACGTTTAAATCTCCTCCATATCCTCCAAGTCATCAAGAGCCGGAAAGTCACCAACCTCAACCCGCTCCGGCCTCACAAAGACGCCGTGCTTGAGATCCGAAGGCTCTCCCCAGTACCGAGTCCCAGCGATGCTGCCGTCGTTCTTGCCAACGGGCTCGTCCAGACGAACTCCAACCCAGCTCCCGAGACCGCCGGGAATCTCCTTAACCTCACCGACGTACTGGATAACGCCGCGTCGAGTATCCTCACCGCCAACGCGACACCGGCGGCCTACAGCGATACCCCGCGTGGTGACCTCTCTGTCCAGAGCGTTGAGCTTGGCCTGCTCGTGGCTGGGGGCATCTGGGTCGAACCGGCCCAGCTTCTGAGCCTTCTTCCAGGCCAGCACCGAGTCGGTCTTTTTCTCGTACTCTTCCTCGGGCATGACATACTTGTCAACGCCCGTAGTGTCGTTCAAGTTGATCCGGGAGGCCGCAGGCCGTGTGTCAATTACCTGTCAGGGTGGAAGAAAAGAAATCCCTGTCAGCCTTATCCAAAGCATTGGAGAGTAAAGAAGGGTGTTTGGTGGCACCACGACAGGGTGCCTGTCCTGCAAAGCTAAAAAAGAGTGACGATGATCGTTGGATCCCTCGATCGCAACAACTCAATGCCCACCGCCTGTTCCGCTCGGCCCCCCCTCGCCACCTTTTCGAGTGCCAGCTCAGCAACAGCGCCGTACAAGCTGACGAAGCTTAGGACCTGGACCTGGAAATCATGACGACGGGCAGGCTAAGGAAGGATAACTGGCGGCGAATATAGGGACAGTACAGTACAGTCCAGTACAGTGGGATGACAAATGAGAGGCTGTACAGTTAAGTGTTCTGACTTACATGAAGTTCTGCATATGGGGCCAGGGGAAAGTTGGACAGGTGGGTGTCATCCTCGTTAGGCGCCTCAATGGCAATAGCCTCTGCGCCAGCTGTAGGCTTCAACGAGAGTCGCTGACAACCCGGTGGAACACCTGTGACGGTCTCGAGCTTTCCCTTGAGCTGGGAGATGGACCACGACGGAGTAATTCGGCGCTCCGACTGCGCGAATTCAGAGATGACAACGAGCGGGACGTCGGCCATGGCTGATCAAAAGATTGGCGGGGTGATATATCGGTGTGCTTTTTTTTTGTCTAGGTTGTACTCTGTAAGTTTTAGTTAGTACTCAGTCACTCTCGAGCTGGGCTGGGCTGGGCTGGGT